>JACEFZ010001680.1:0-175065 GCA_014155875.1 Cepaea nemoralis | reverse complement strand
CGCCTTGGGTCTTCACTGTTGGGGCCCGGGGGGTGGGACCCCCTTGTCGCATGCTGACAGCTACTAGGAGCCACAGGCACGAGCTGGGTGTCAGACTTGGACCAGTGGGGGATGGGTCCTGAAAGGACATGAGAGCCATCCTTACCAAAGGTGCTACCAATGCCTGACACCCCGTACCCCCCTGTCTTCTAATGATGGAGTGTCAGCTACATCATGTTCCAGTTCTTGTCTTCTAATGATGGAGTGTCAGCTACATCATGTTCCAGTTCTTGTCTTCTAATGATGGAGTGTCAGCTACATCATGTTCCAGTTCTTGTCTTCTAATGATGGAGTGTCAGCTACATCATGTTCCAGTTCTTGTCTTCTAATGATGGAGTGTCAGCTACATCATGTTCCAGTTCTTGTCTTCTAATGATGGAGTGTCAGCTACATCATGTTCCAGTTCTTGTCTTCTAATGATGGAGTGTCAGCTACATCATGTTCCAGTTCTTGTCTTCTAATGATGGAGTGTCAGCTACATCATGTTCCAGTTCTTGTCTTCTAATGATGGAGTGTCAGCTACATCATATTCCAGTTCTTGTCTTCTGATGATGGAGTGTCATCTACATACAGCTGCATAGAACTGCGTGCTCTGTTTTCTAAACCATGTTTTCACTTCACATTCAACTTCGGCATCATTTGCGAAATGTCTCCCGCCAAGGTGGGATTTCAGTGGACTTAGCCCCTAGCTATTTCCCGTAATGCGGTGCACAGCTGGGTAGAAAAAGTTACGAGGGCGAGTCAATAAGTAAGTTACACAGTTCTGTGATTGAGAACAAGGCATGCAATTCTATGCAGCCGGTCTAGGAGGACTGATAAAACGATGGAATAAGTGCATCAATGTCGGTGGAAATTATGTTGAGATATAAAGAGACAATGTATGTATAAAAATAAACGGGTTTCAAGTTGTTATCATATTTAGTTAGTTTTCTAGACCCATTTGTGACTTACTTACTAACTTACCCTCGTAATTGTATATTGAAACTTTGATAAAATTCCAAAATAAGATATTTTACATTTTAAATTGAGTTTATATTTCAGCTTAGATAAAATGTTATATTAGTGCTTTGGCATATTATTTTTCGTATCATAGACTTCAAATAATTTGATTTGATAGTTTTACACAATTTTATATTACAGCTTTGACACAATTAGTATTGGTTTTTGTTTTTGTTTTGCATTTGCTCGCTTTGAACTCAAGCGTAGTCCATATACGTGCTACTACTTTTTAGTACACTGGACTGATATTTGCATGTGGATAAGCTTCCCCTATCACCACTGTCCCTCACCTTCAGACGAACACTCCAACTTCTGAGGCACTTGTAATTTACATCCCCAAGTCAAGGACGAGAAACCAACATTTTGGTCTAAATGACCGGTGTAGGGGATGAACACAACTTCGGCATCAGCACACCAGATGTTTAAGAACGAGCACTCATATCCATTCAGCCATGCTGACCTCCCAACTAGGCATTTGACATAATTAAAATGTAATGCCACAACTTTGACACAGTTCTGTTTAAGGCATGTTACATTACTATACAAGTCCTTTCAAGGACTAAAGGAGTTCCAAGACGTCCTCTTGGAGTAAGCAAACAATTGCAACTATGAGGCTACTGAATAATGAAAATGCCAGTCAGTGTGAACCCTATAAGACCCAACCAAACCCGAAGAGTAGAGGGGAAACTATAACCAGTCCTATTTAGGACTAACTCAAAACAGAACAAAGAAAGGAAAGAATATCAAACCCCCCCCCCCCCCCCCCCCCCCCCCCCCCAAAAAAAAAAAACACCAGACCTCAATTATAACCGACTGCTGCACAAGCAGGTTGACAGAGGTTGAATTTTTATTTTTTTCATAAATATTGGATTGGATTCATTTTAAGCACATCTGCCACACTAATTTTAATTTCTTTTGACTCTGACAAATTCCCTGGTACTATAAAATCTACTCCAGCCTATTGTATTCTAATATCTCTATCAATCATGATGAGTGCATCACATGAACCATCAACATCCCTCCACTCTGAGGGAAACTAAGGAGATACTACAAACAGACATTGTTAAGTGTAAAGGTGATTCCACCTAATCAGTCAAATACAGTCACAAATAAACAGCCATTGGTAATAAGATGGCAAATGCTGCCAAAAGTGTATGAAGTGTTCAGCTTTCACATATACTAGGTCGCTGTATTATATGGATAAAGTGACCTGCTCCTTTTACTTCCAAGAAAAATGTTTGCTACATATGTTAAGAGGCCGGTTCAACCTTACAGCTGTAAGGCCAGCAATAGGGGTTGGACACAGACCATTATATTGATAAGTCAATGCACTAACTTTAGCCTATATCTCTCTTCTTGTTCTTCCTGTTTCTCGCTCTTTTTCCCTGTTTGCCTAATTTCTTTCTTCCTGTGTCTGTCTCTTTTCCTGGCTGTCTAACCTCTTTTTCCTGACTGTCTAACCTCTTTCTTCCAATATTTCCATCTCTTTCTGTCTGCTGGTCTGTGTATTTGTGTATGTATACTGCATAACATTTTACTATGTACTGTTAATATGCACAGCATTCATATCACCATATTTTGTCTACATGAATGTAACATACACATTACATAACATATAATTCTTTCTTTCTTCCTGTGTCCTACTTTCCCTTCCTCTATGTCTTTCCTTCCTATCAATTTTTACTCTCACTTCCTGTCTACTCTCACTTCCTCTATCTAGTCCCTCTTTTTCACTTTCTCTTTCTTCTTGTGTCTTTTTCTCTATTGTTCTGTGTAACTCTGTCTCTCTCTTCCTTTATCTCTGTCTATTCTCTCTTTTCCTGTCTGTCTCTGCCTCAGACAGGTGGGGAGAAAACACATCATACACAGGAAAGAGAAAAATACATATAACAAACAGAAAGATGAGAAAACACATTCCATACATATGTAATGCACAAAAAAGTACAAATAACTAAAACAACACATGCTGTAACACAGTATAATTTAATTGCAATATCACACAGACTTCCAGCAAATAATGCTACAAATAGTTAACAATGTGGTAACAATACTCAACATTCACTTGTTCATGGCAATTTTCATTACAAATATATAACCATTTCTTACAGCCTAGTGACATGGCCTAGTTTATGGTGGGCAAAAGATAAGTGACTGATAATCTGAAGATGAGAATTGTATGAAACTGTGGGATAGACTACAGAGTGCTTTAGGTTACAGGTGGAAGAAACTTGTTGAGTGAAATTATCTGTTAGTTCAGTGTTGTTATGTAACACTGCAGGTCAGGGGCTAGGGTGGCAGGTGCCTTAATGAGGCGAGGTGAAGATCCCAGGAATTTCTAGAATAATATCTAATTTAACACAACACCAACATACTATGAATCATAACTAGACCTTTGGCAGTCATTAAATGTCTAAAACAAAGGGGAGGTGGTTGTGCGCTTGTGGGACCAGGTGGAGAAGGCGGAGGAACAGATTGAGAACCCATATGTGGAAAGAATGAGATTGCGGGGGATCGGCAGGGGTTCTGGAAGAATCTCAAAACTGAGAGGGAAGACCAGGAGAACTTTTAATCAGATAGCGGTGGGAACGATTAGTAGAATGACTCTTCGTTGGCTGTTGAATGATGGGACAGAGCACGTATGGGAATGTCCTGAGTGCAGTGATGTCGGTTTTTAACTCAACTCAACTAAATGTCTAAAATATTTGACTAATGACTATGCAACAACCATGAAAAGTAATTTGTGTGTGTAATCAGATATTATTGACAAATTATTTGCCGAGCATGATCTGGTATGTTCTGCTTGACTATACAATGGTCAACAGAATGTCACAGATTGTCTGCCCAGGGTATGGGAGTCTGCAAGGAGTGGCTTGCATCACTTGACTAGACAAAGGTCAAGATACTATCATGGATTTTGTGCCCTGGGAATGTGGATCTGCAAGGAGCGGCTTGCATGGCTTGACTAGACAAAAGTCAAGAGAATATCAGCAGGTAGCATGGCCGAATGGATAAGAATGCATGTTATTAAACATCCAGTGTGCTGATGCCGAGGTAAGCGGTTCAACCCCTACACAGGACAGCTGGACGAAAATGTTGACCTGTCATCCTTGACTTGGGGATGTTAATTACAAGTACCTCTGAAGTTGGAGTAGGTTCATCTGATGGCGAGGGACACTGTTAATAGGGAATGTTAACCCACATCGCAAAATTCAGTCCATCACTACTATAAATAGCGTGTATGGACTACGCTTGAGCTTAAAGCGAGCAAACGCAAAAAAAAAATATATATAGATTTTCTGCCCAGGGCATGTGGGTCTGCGGGGAGATGAACTGACTAATGGACTCGCTGCTGCCACTCCTTTGGATGGCAAGCTATTTTATGACAAGGCTGACATGGTGAAATCTCCATGAGACCATGTGGACAGTGTAGCAAAACAGAGTATCCAGACACAGGAGGCTGACATGGTGAAATCTCCATGAGACCATATGGAAAATGCAGCAAAACAGAGGATCCATACATGGAGAGGCTGATTCAGTGGGAAGTGAGCAGAAGGTTTGGACTACGCTCAAAGCAAGGGGGAAGGTGCAGGTGGATGTTTAATCTGGCTGTCACTGGTACCAGCAGCATGGGAACCCTTTGTTGGTTGCTGAAGAAGGGGATAGACCATAGAGAGCAGGTACATTATTGTTGAAATCCTCCAACCCTCGGTGGGGATTTCGAACACATGACCACTGGGCTGGCTAGCAAGCACGCTAGCCGCTGCACTACCATGGCTCAGGTCTATATGTACAACAACAACAATAACCACTAGTGTTACAGATGACTAAAACACTACAATACAATGGCTCAGTGTTTGGGATTGACATATACTTTAGATACAAGAAAGGGAGTTTAGTTTATTTGATGACAATTTTGCAATGATATATCTCAGTATAAAGGATAGTACAACTAAACACTTACTTGTCTGCAACCCACAAGGAGAATAAAATTGTGGGAGACCTAAACCACATGGAGAAGAGAAACACACAGATGACCTATATGGGGTGGACATGGGCGGAGCTGCAGCAGATAGCAACAGAAAGAGCGGCCTGGTGTGAGTTGGTTGAGGGTGTATACCCTGGTGGGGAAGTAAAGAGCAAGAGAAGAAAAAATCTCAGCATAGGCAAAGTGTAGTCTTTATTATAAAAAATACATTCAGTTTAACATTTTTTTTTAAACATGCACAAAATTAAATGTTCCCAATAAAGAATTTAAAGTTTGATTTATTTGGCTGTTTTGGGATTTGAGATTTAAATACTGAGCACAACCCACTACTGGAAACACTGATCATATTCTGGTATGAACCTAAGGCCCATCCACGTCAATGTGGAAGCACTAGACTAATATAAAGTTTGTTTTCATACTGAACAATCTCCATCACAAATAATATTTTCTTTGTGAGGAATTAATTTATAGCTTCCTTTACCACTTTTTATTCCCCATAGAGGCATTAAAAATTGACCTTGACTCCCTGGTCAACTCAGCTTAAAATGGTTGCCAAGAAATGGTCAAGAATGTAACCGTAACCGAAGTGATAATGAGCACCAATTGAGTGCCAACTGGTCTATGTAAATATGGCGCTAACAACATACACCCAATATGCATCATGTCATGTAAAAGGTTTCTTTATTTTTACTTTACTTTTTACTTCCCTGAGTTCGGGGGCTCATATTGACAAAGAACTCTCTTTACTCCATACGGGGCATCACAGCCAGATACCAAATTATTTTTACTTTACTTTTCACATCACTTGTGTTCAGGGATTATACTAACGAAGACCTCTCCTCACCTCCAAGCGGGGCATCAAAGGCAGATGCTAGTCTGCTGAACAAAGGGGAGATCGAGCATGGTCTCTGCTGTGGTGAAGCCTGCCGAGGACTACAAATTTTGCATGCTGCGAGACAGCAAGAGAGTCACAATTCCCCATGATGTTGGTAGACAAGCAGAACCCAAGTCTTGCATATGCCAGCTTGAAGAACTCATGATCGTGATCAGAATGATAGCATTGCTTGCCAACTAAGATGGAACTAAATCAACACGTCCCCAATTCTTCAAGTCATGTGCCTTGCAAAGTGGCTCAAGCATTCATGTCTCTCCACAGATCTCCATCCTTGGTGTTATGGATCAATTCTATTAACGACATGTCTCCATGCCATCATCTTAGAATATTTCCAAAATTGTCTGCCTCTGCCTCTTCTACTGCTGGTATTTCCAGCTGTAACAATTATCTCCAATGCTTTTCTTCTTGTTATATGATCAAGAATACACAAAGGGACTACAACCAAAAGAATAAAAAAACACTAATGTTAAAAATATATTACAGTTCTTCTAGAATGTTCTATGCTGCAACTCGTTTTTTAAGTTACAAAACCACCTCTATATCCAACCCAGCAGTGAAAGAACTGTTTCTCTCTATGCCAAATCTAACTATACTTATCAATTTCAATGTAGGTGCTAATCTACTTACAGTGAGGCAGTTGAGCAATAGGGTGGTAGATCACATACTAAACTGGATTGACAGAAGAAGCAAAGAAGACTGGTAACCAATATAAACTACACACAGAGGAAAATGTCCTACATCATAATTGTGTGCAATCTTTTGGAAACTGGTCACTTGATTGATAGAGACAATTCATTACATGTGTTGTTTAACGCACAAAATGGATTAATGTTAAAATTAACTGAGGCAGTTGCAATTCATATGGTCAAGCAAACTTTGTGTAAGCAATAAGAAATGACAATCAGTAAAATTACCATAGTAGACAATGTATATTACTGTGTGAATATGTGTTGTATATTTTAGCTTGAAGGATTTCTCTTTTTGCTTACTGTTGAGTGAATTCTGCGGTATGTATGTGACGAGTTGCAGCGAAATATGCCAGGTAATAAATTGCACTAACTACTGTTTGTGTCTTCATTATTTAAATTTATAGTGTTATATTTCATCAACAAACAAACAAAAACTTAATTCAAAACACTTAATCTCATTGTTAATGACACAAACTATATGTTGCACGATTTATTACCTGGCATATTTTACTGTATCTCATCAGACAAGATACAGCAAAATTTGTCAGGAAATAAATTGTGCAACCTATTACCTGTGTCCTCAATATTGAAAAAAACCTATAAAAGCTTGAGAAGTAACAAATCAATGTAACAATCAATCAAACAATGCAACTGTTCACACAGAAGAAGGATGTTCCCAACATTGAGTCTACCCACACACTATCTTTCATATTTATGTCTACACAGCAGAGCTTTCAGTTTGACTGTCCGTTCACACACTCGCTTTCTTTACTCTGGTATGAGGCCAACTGGAAGAAAAAAGAGTAGCGTAATGAATATCACTTGTAATTTGAGTTTAGTGACTATCTTTTACAGTTTTCTCCCATCAACATGGCAATTAAAATTATGATGGAAATCCAGAGATCATTTAACTGACTGATGCACAAAACAAGGATGGAACTCTCTGTAGAGACAATATTAGAAAGAACATGTGTTTTGGATATTCCTAGTTATTTGACTGTTACATGTTCAACACTTTCCCCATCAAGCAAAGCAAACTAAAATTATGGGGCAAATCTTAAGGTCATGGTATTTATTTTCTCTCAAAGTACAAGAACGAAACAGATTTTACATTGCGGACCTAGAGGCCATAAAGAATTAAGAAGCATGCATCATTGAGATGCCAGTAGCAAGCATTGTGGCTAGTTTTTGTTGTGAGAGTAGAAGGATTAACAAGGACTAACTGGACACTAAAGAAGCAAGTGCAAAGTAGGACACAATTTATTACAGAGGAAGCAACAGCATGGAGATCATGATATGACTGTCACCAACAAAAATGTTGCATGTCCTTCGCAGGACGCTGCAATCAATGCTGTGTTGATTTTCTAGGAAATTTTACGATAAGTAATTTACCACTGCTTTCTGAATGAGAATTCAATCGTTTAAGTGCAACTGTTTTGTATTCTCGTAGAGAGCTCTCCAGCTGGGTACATGGACCTCTAAGCCAGGTATAATAGCCCCTGGACTACCACAGGGGTCAGCTATTTCACCTGTTCTTTTCAATGTGTATATGGGCAAGATTGCTAGTCCGGAAGTACCAGGGGCTGGAAGGATACTAACATTTGCAGATGATTTTCTCACATACAGGAAAGTGGGAGGAGGGGGGAGTGGGAGAAATCAAACAACTCAGGAGCTGCAGGCGACACTGGACAAAGTGATGGATTAGTTCACGGAGATGAATGCTGTTATTAACCCAGAAAAGTCATCTGTCTTGTGGCGCTCTCTGGACAATAGGATTGTTAAAGCTAACCTTCCAAGCCTCACAATAAATGGTAGAAATGTGAATATAGCTAGCAGACTGAAGCACCTGGGAATCACTTTTTATAGAAACCTGTCTTTCAGGTTCATGTTGGAATGGTGAACTCAATGAATTGAAGTGTATGGCGGAAAGGGACATGAAGCAGAAAAAGCTAGTCACACTTTTTCAACACTTGATCTTTTTTAATGGTAGAGTATGGACTAAGAATGCTCACTGTCTCAAAGAGTCAGCTAGTGAAACTAAAGCGAATACAGAATGAAGCCATGAAGGTGATTCTGGGATGTACAAGGGTCACCCCAATAGTTTGTATGCGATACATCCTGGCACTGCCAACCATTGCAGATAGACTCAAGGTGTTGCAGGCAAGGTCATTCCTCAAGGTGGCTGCGGTCAAGGAACACTTCCTGCATAATTCCCTGCATGCAGTCAAGGGCCACAGGCTGTTAAGAGGAAGATCATGGATGGCTCGGGCAGAAGATACCATCCGGCAAGTGTGCCCACTTCAGAAGATTGGCAGAGGCAAGGAGGTGGTTTGAGTAACAAAAAAAAATTCAGACTTGTGTGGGGTTATAATCACAATGGGACGTGAGTGTAGGGAGTGGCCAGCAGGCGCTACAGAAGTAAAAAATCAGCATTTAATTCGGGACTACTCTCGTCCTGGCAATGCGATTATCTAAACCGATGGCTCTGTGTTAAGAGGCAAAAAAGTGCCTAGGGATTCATAGCAAAAACCAATGGCCAATAGTTAGTAAAGGAAAGCTAGGTATATGACACCATGACCTCAAGTGTGAGAATGGAGGTGGAGGCAGTTACTGCAACTTTCCATTGGTTGGAAACAAACTGTATACACATGTTGTGATTGTGACTGATTCACAAAGCATGCTGACAAAGATGAAGACTGGCATGCTTCGTGCTGAACGGTAAGCATTAATTCAAGTGTCGCGGGTTGTGAGCATTCGCTGGATCTTGTCTCCAGAACACTCTGGTGTGGTTGGAAATGAACAGGCAGACAGATTGGCTGGTGCCGTATCACTGAGGGTCGATGTGATGCTTGATAAGGCAGATGTGGTGAAGGCCCTCTGGGAGCGCATGAACAATGCAGAAGAACAGATAAGACTGTCGTGGTCTAAAGAGAATGCGGCAGCAAGGGGAGGTCAGAGGATCTGGTCGATAGACGTCACTCAGAGGTAAAGCAAGACGGACATATAATCAGATTGCAGCAATCACCATTAGTATTGGAACTCTACGCTGGCTGTTGAAGATGAGGACTTAGCGATTTTGGGAATGACCTGAGTGCAATGATGTCAGTTCTTGACTCAACTCAACTCATATTAGAGTTTATATATCACCAAGTGGGAACCGTGTGGGTATAATGGTTAGATGTTCACCTGATAGCCCACTGGTCATTAGGTTCACATTCTCATTGAGATGGATTTTACAACTGACCTGGGGCTCCCTGGGCGACCCCACCTAAACTGGGCACCAGGAAATGCCTTGGGAAGTAAAGGTGGTTGGTGTGATACTAACCCCATTACCCACTGTGTGCTGATTGGTTTATACAAATATGGGTCGGGCACCATATACCCAATGCATCTTAAGGCGTGTAAAAGTGTCCTTTACTTTTTTCTTTAACCTTATTTTCAAACACTCAAGATGGGAGGTGTCTTTGTGTATTAACATGTAAACACATTTTGTTTCCTGTGATGGTCATAATTTTTTAATAACTCCTTTATCAATATAGAAACTTGATGTTCGGCTTTAGCAGTATATACAAATCAAAAAGAAAGTTCCTGTCAAACATGGTGAAATCTCACATTCTTTTGGAATGACAAAATATCTACGGCAGCAATGCTCACTCTGAAAATTTGATTAGCACCATAGTTGGATACTTTATGTGAACTTGCTTTCATTTCAAAATATGTTCAAAACAGCTCCAAGTAGCTACAATATTAACAAAATGTTCCTGCATCATTTCTGAAAATAATTAGCATCCAGCGCAGTAAAGTCAAGTTATGTATCTACCTGGTGTGAATCTGTCCTTAGCTTGTCAATCAAGTTGCACATGAGCTTAGCTTCAAAAGAAGCTTTAGCTGACCGTCTGTTCAGGGTTGTCATCAGTGGAGTTGATATACTGATGCAGCTGGCTCTCCAACAGTAGCGCCTTTTTGTCCACATCTGAACAGAAATTGTATAACATTGTCAAATAATTATATGTATACATAAAGAGTGTTTAAAGATAAGACGATAGACTTTACTGCACTTCATTTTATCCCATATGGCTTGGTCTCTTTCCACAGATGACTTGTTCGAGAGGTCACACAGACCATAAATTTCATAGCTCCAGTGACGACCCAGTCTCCTAGACAAAATTGCTCTTGTGACCTGAACGAGAGTCTGAAAACAAACCCATGACCTTCAGAAATAGAGGCAGGAAGTTTAAAAACTATGTTATGGAGACACACACACATATATATATATATATATATATACACACACACACACACAAGGGGGATTCAAATGAAAACCTTAAGCCTGATAAACATTACAATAACCATGCCATTGTCTTGTAACCTATATTGTTGTTAAGTATGTCATGAGTGTTCAGCATGTTAAGCAGATAAACATGGTGACATAATAAGGACAGTTTAAAGATGGCCATACCAATTTTGACACGCACCAACCGTTTTTTTTTTTAATCAGTGAAGGGGTGAAACCTATAGAAATCCATAAGCGAAAGAAGGTCCAGTATGGTGATGCATGCCTGTCAGTCCAGCAAGTAGTATGAGTGGAGTAGCGTTTCAAAACGGTGTGACTTCTGTGACAGACTTTTCAGTCTGATGAAGAGGTACAGTAAGTGGTGCATGAGTGGTTACACATGTGACCAAGAGAATTATTCTCTACAGGAATCCAAGCCCATTATCAGCGCTGAAGGACATGTGTTGAACGCAGGGGTGACTACATAAAAATTTATACATTTGTTCTTTACTTTTTCAGAATATTTTTTTAAAAGTTACATATCCCTTACAGAACATTGCAGTCAACATAAGCATTTTTCAACTGTTGTTGATGTTCTAGGCAAGATTATGCTCTGTAGTTTGCCATTGCTTTATGAGCGACCGGCTCACACACCCTGTAAGTAACTAACGCAACACGATCCGCTTCCGAATCTCGCGCAGCTGTGTTCCTCACGTGGATATACGAGATTACGGAGAAAGTCGTTAACTCCTTCACCAGGGAGACCAACTTTATATTCACCGGAAAAAAAAATATTTAAGGTTTTCATTTGAAGCCCCCCTCATATATATACCTACCTACCTCTATCTGTGTGTGTGTGTGTGTGTGGGTGGGTTTGGCGGGGGAGGGGAGAGAGAGAGAGAGAGAGAGAGAGAGAGAGAGAGAGAGAGAGAGAGAGAGAGAGAGAGAGAGAGAGAGAGAGAGAGAGAGAGAGAGAGAGAGAGAGAAAGCTAAGGAACATCCAACAAATTATCACATACACTTTGCAGGAGTCAAAACAAACAATAATAATCTTCACCATCATCACATCATCATGCTCATAAGCACAGATGGTTGTAGTTCACCATCAAACACAACCTCCAGTGTTTCAGATAAGCTCTGTGTTAGTGTCCCATTTATACCATGTGGCCAAGCCATCCCAGTAGTTATTGCTTTGTCTTTCCCTTGCTCTTTTACCATCAAGTTTGCCAGTCATCACTAAGTTCTCAAGTTTATTTCTTCTCCCAATGTGCACAAGGAATTGTGACTGTCTATGAGCTTTTTATCAAATCAGCTTAAACAGTTTTCAGCTGTTTCCTGTTACACTAACCACTGTGTTACCTGGTTACTCCATGCTGCCAAATGCAGCACCACATGGTTACTTTATACCAAGTAAAACACTGTACTTCCTGGTTAATCTATACCAAGTCAAACACTGTACTACCTGGTTAATATATACCAAGTCAAACACTGTATTACCTGGTTAATCTATACCAAGTCAAACACTGTACTACCTGGTTAATCTATACCAAGTCAAACACTGTACTACCTGGTTAATATATACCAAGTCAAACACTGTATTACCTGGTTAATCTATACCAAGTCAAACACTGTACTACCTGGTTAATCTATACCAAGTCAAACACTGCACTACCTGGTTAATATATACCATGTCAAACACTTTACTACCTGGTTAATCGATACCAAGTCAAACACTGTACTACCTGGTTAATCTATACCAAGACAACCACTGTACTACCTGGTTACTCTAACCCAAGAAAAACACTGTACTATCTGGTTACTCTATACCAAAACAAATACGGTGCTACTTGGTTACTCAATACCAAGACAAACACTATAATACCTGGTTACTTTATACCAAGCCAAATGCAACACCACATGGTTATATTATATTAAGCAAATAAGAATTTGTTAAATAAATATACAATAATAATTTATTGAATAAATTGTTGACTTATTTGAAATACACCAAGTAAACTTTACTTGATATCCTTTAACTTCGCAGAGCTTCATAGGGATCCAAATACCTGTCCAAACTGAGTGACTCTTGTATGTTTAGCTGGATCAGGCAACCTGGGCAATGGAGGGCAAGTCTGTAGCAATTCATCTCATCATGTTCCTCTTGTACATCGGGAGAGTGCCCACTCCTGGGCTTCATATATCGATATTCCCATGGACTGTTATTCCCTGCGTCCACCGTTTACATGGTCAGCCTCTTCCTCTGCTTCCATCTGGTCTGTACATCATTGCTTGTTGTGGTATGCTGTTAGTTGGTAACCTACTTTCATGGCCAAACCATTTTACTTGCTGCCTTCTAATATTAATAAAATCTAGTGCAGCTATAACCCCCACTTAAGTCCTGATTTCTTCATTTCTGATCTTATCTTTTCTTTTCTCTATCTCTCTCTCTGTATCTCTCTCCATGTCTCTCTAGGTAGAGGATGTGTGGGTGGGGGTTGCGTGTGAGGGTTAGGATGTGTATGTGGGTGGGCGCGGGATGTGTGGGTTGGTGGGGGTGTTTGTGTGGGTGGGTGAGTGTGTGTGGTGTTTGGGGGAACGGGTGGAGGAAGTGTGTATGGGTGGGGATGTGTGTGGGAGAGCGAGGGATGGGTCGGTTGTTGGGGTATGTATGTGTCCCTGGGTGGGGGGGTGGGGGGAATGTGCCTTATAACATGGTAATTCACATTGTTTATGTTTACAACATTCATTTGACAATGTTTTTTTTTCTTCCTATGTGAATGTATAATGCACTATTGATGAATGAAAGATGAGTGATTGAAAGGGCCGAATGTAAGACGGGCCTGCGTGCCCAATTTCTGACCCTTTTAAAATAAAGTTGAATTGAATTGAATAGAATTGAATTGATACATTGAGTACTCTTTTCAGGAATCTCATTTCTGTTGTTGCAATCTTTCTTTTCTCTTTTTTTTTTTTTTTGTCGTTGATCAGTTTTGGCATTGGTAACAGAGTTGGTAGGAAGATTGTGTTGTAAAGTGCTATCTTAGTACTTGTTGATACATGTTTGTTCTTTAGTATTGGTGCCATTTGTCCAATGAGTTGGTTTGCCTTATTGCATCTATTTTTGATCTCGTTTTCTGATTTGCCACTTGATGATATTATACTTCCTAGATACTTGAAACTCTTTACTTGTTTCAAGGGATGTTCATTTAGGTGAATTGTGTTATTTCTTCTTTAGTTATAGTCATTACCTTTGTTTTACTTGTGCTAATTTTCATGTTATGTTCCCTACACATTTCGTTTAGACTATTCATGTAATTCAGTTTCTGATTGTGCTATTAGTGCTTGGTTGTCCGCAACCAGGAGTTCTCTAATGGTGTAATTTGCAGATGTCGCATTGTTAAGTGTAAAATTTAGTATTATACCCGTGCAAGAACTACTAATTAAATCATATACCTATTACAAAGGGAAGAGATCAGTCAATCAACCAATTAAGTGTTAAAATAAGTCACAACAAGAGTTCTTCCTATACATTTTAATACTTTTTTCTTTAATATGAAGCGTAAACTCAATTTAGCATTATCCTTAAAGCAAGAACTACAAATTATGCTAAATAAAAACTACTGACAAACAAAGAGATCAATCAGTCAAACATTTCACAATAATTGTATTGATATAAATGATCATGCCACAGAAAGAGGAGTGGATCAGAGACTCTGGCTTAAGCAGACCAGGTTTGTCTCATGGTAATGGCTTTGGATTTACACTAAATGAGACAAAGGATGGAATCATTATCATCATGTGCCAAGCCTGAACTATTTATAATTGACAGCTAAATAATAAATACTTGCAATCAGAATTAGTTCCATTTTATCATCATCACGTACCATGCTGATATGCATGGGCGGTCATGTTTCACCATCTCACTAGATCACCAGAGTCGTAGATCAGATCTGTGTTCTTGTTTCAACCGTGCTACATGGCCAAGCCATTTAAGTATTTATGTCCCTTTCTCTGGTTCTTTTCCCCTCAATCTTGCCAGCTGTCACCAAGTTCTCCAATTTATTTCTTCTCATAATGTGTAGAAAAAATGGTGACTGTCTAAGTTTAATTTCTGGTCGTGATTCAGCACAGCACTCATGGACTAGCCACGATCAGGCCCAGGTTGGTCATGTCTCTCCCGCAGGCTTTAGGGATATCAGTATCAAAAGACTCAACCCAATACCCTGAGGAAAAAGATACATTACGAGGACAAGAGTTTATATATATATATCATTGCATTGGCACCTTTCCGTCTTGACAGATGATAGTTTGGTACATTGTGCTTCAAAAAGGCTTAATAACTACGACCCACGGCGGTGGCGAGTGTGGCTGGTAAGGCCAATTCTTGCTGCAAATGTTTGCCCACAGTAGATGCATGTGAAAACATGGTAATTTTCACCATTGTGCACCATCTTACGTCTCTCACGCTCTGTGTGTGCTTTATCTGCAATCATTTTCTCTTTATTCCATTTCTGATGTTTGCCC
Source organism: Cepaea nemoralis (assembly GCA_014155875.1). NCBI lineage: Eukaryota > Metazoa > Mollusca > Gastropoda > Stylommatophora > Helicidae > Cepaea > Cepaea nemoralis. Next base: position 159,661 of record JACEFZ010001680.1, on the reverse strand, counting down.
TCCATGCAACACGTTCAGCGGCGACTTGCTCCCAATGTGCATTATCTATGCCTGTATCAATCATGTCCCGCTTACACACATCTTTGTATCGTAGTAGAGGCCGACCCTGAGATCTCCTACCGTCTGAATTCACCAAAAAAGATGTCCTTTGGTATTCTACCATCATCCATCCTCCTAACATGTCCTATCCAATATATATATATATATATATATATATATATATATATATATATAATATTATTTATATATATATATATATATATATATATATATATATATATATATATATATATATATATATATATATATATATAGGAATAAAATCTACACAGGTCACAGGTGGTTACCTCAAATATATATATATATATATATATATATATATAATATATATATATATATATATATATATATTATTATATATATATATATATATATATATATTTTATTATATTATTTATATATATATATATATATATTATATTTTATTATATTATTTATATATATTATATATATATATATATATATATATATATATATATATATATATATATATATATATATATATATATATATATATAGGAATAAAATCTACACAGGTCACAGGTGGTTACCTCAAAATATTCCTTAACCTATAGTTACTGAGAAGTGTCTATTCCGAGGATGATGGAGATATCTGATTTTTATTATCTGATTCTTCAGTTATTCTCATTCGTTTTGATGATGAAGACATAGATGAGGCTCTTGCAGGAGTGAGCATTCTTGCAGACGATGAGTATTGTTCAAAGCTAGTAGTTAATGTTGATGGTAATTTCTCATAGTAGGACAGCAATGAACTTCGCGTTGAGAATTGGCGTTTCCTGTCCCTTACAATTTCTTTATAACATGAAATACTATTTAGAAGGACTGCATTCACCCTGGAACTTCTTTTAAAATTTGGATCAATCCTCTCAAAAGCTGCCATCCCCATTTCTATACAGTTGATAGCTTCTTCCAATTCTTTGGTTGTCATTTCTCTAGGGACAGCAGGGTTATCATCAGGATGGAACTCATCCTCACAAAGTACCCTCCTTTGCTCTTCAAGCTGAATATTGTTTGCTATGGCCTCATCGTGACAGACAAGAAATTCTTCCATATCTTCAGGTTCAACTTTCAGTTCTAATTCTCTGGCCATTTCCACAACTTGTGCAGTGACTTCCTCCACAGGACTGTCAAAGCCTTCATAGTCTTCCATAGAAGGAATTAGATGCCTCCAAGAAGCTTTCAGTGTTATTTCTGTAACTTCCTCCCATGCATCCCGAACAGCTTTTATACCATTCAAAATTGAGAAACCTTCCCAAATTTCTTTTGTTTTGTTTCTATGTCCCTCTTGAGCATCACGACTTAAGTCATTTATAGCCTTAGCAAAAGCACTTCTTAGGTAAAAGGCTTTGAATCTTGTGATGACACCTTGGTCCATGGGCTGCAGTAGTGTAGCTGTATTCATAGGTAGAAATACAACATGGATTTCCTTGTACAGGTCAACCAGAGCTCTAGGGTGGTTGGGATCATTGTTTGCCAGGAGTAAAACTTTGAAGGGAATGTTATTTTCTTTGCAGTAATTCTCAACTGCTGGTTTAAAGTAATTTGTGAACCAATCAGAGAAAAGACTGGCTGTCATCAAAGCTTTGGAATTGTATTTATAATAAACTGGGAGGCTAGATTTCACATAGTTCTCTAAGGCTGTTGGATTTTTAAAGTGGTAAATTAACATGGGCTTTAACTTGCAGTCTCCCGCTGCATTTGCCCCTAACAAAAGTGTAATCCTGTCTTTTGAGGCTTGAAAGGCACACTTTGGCTTCTCTTTAGAATTACAAGTTCCCTCTGGCATCTTCTCCAGTAGAGAGAAGTTTCATTCACACAGAAAATCTGCTGCTCACTATATCCACCAGCATCGATGATCTCAGAAACCTTATACTGAAATCTTTCCGTGGCTGCTGCATTGGTACTGGCTGCTTCACCCAGTACTTTGTTGTGGAGAAGGCCCCGTTCCTTGAATCTACTAAACCAGCCTCTGCTAGCTTTGAATGTATCCTCGGCAGCTTCCTTGCCTCTCTCAGCTTTCATGGCGCTGAAGAGACTTAGAGCTTTGTCCTGGATCATGCCTTGGGTCAATGGTACGTTGTTCCTGCATTGATCCTCAATCCACACCAATAACAGTTTTTCCATGTCGGCGATGAGGCTGTCCCGTTTTCTTATAACTTTTGTGTTCAGTGGTGTGGCGCTTTCAATTTCCTTCAACACTTTCTCCTTACGGTTCACAACCGTACTGACAGTATTGCGGGCCAGACCCAGTTTGCGACCTATTTCCGTCATTGACAAACCTTGCTCGCTGAGTTTGATCATCTCTAATTTGGCATTCAAGGTCAGAGACTTGCGAGTCCTTTTCTTACCACTAGAAATCTTAGACGCCATTGTGCAAAACAGTCTACGTTATAATAATACACTTGTAATAAACTTGGCAAGTTAGAGAAATTGTTTGAATACAGAGATAAGCAGAGAGCATACACTGAAGCGCAAACAATAAAATGGCGCCCAATGCCCTTCGCAAACGTCGTTACCGAGCGCGCCTTGTCGAAAAACGCCGTAAAGCGGAACAGGCGCCAAAGCCAATGAACGGTTTCTATAATTGTGTCCCGCTTCACTTTGCTTCGCTTATACGAAGGTTTTAATTTGTGGCGAGATCCAAGAACGGATAAGACAAATAAAGTGATGTAGACGGAAAATTCGCACATGCAGTAGATAGCACAAGACATTTTGGGTCACGGATTAGCGAGCATTTGTGGGATATGAGTTAATTCAGTCTAAGCAATAACGGTGTATTCGAATGCAGAGTTGACAACCCCCACCATACGGCTCTGGGTGAGACTAACCTCATGACATGGATACCAAATATCTGGGACAAGAAAAGTGGGCAATTGATCATAGTGACTTGTGTGTGTTGTTATGAAAACGAAGCTATCTCTATATCCCCGATGTGCTTTATCGTCGTGAAATCTTGGATACTTAACTCCAACAGTGCTGAAAGTGGAGACGACCACTGTCGAACACGAGAACTTCCAGGTTTTAAAAACCGATCAATAGTATACTCTAGGAGTAAAGTGGTCAATGTCACACTGGTTGCCTTTACTTTCCATGGTATTTCCTGGTAGCCATTCTAGGTTGGATCGATCTGAAAGCCCAATTTTACATTTAAAAATTCAGCCTCGACGCGATTTCGAACCTATAACCACTGGGCTACTGTGATTGTCTGTTAGATTGTAGTAAGTAAGGCATGTCATATTACTGAAGAACCACTGGGCTGCTGTGATTGACTGTTAGACTGTAGTAAGACATGACATCTTACTGAATAACCACCGGACTACTGTGGTTGTCTGTTAGATTGTAGTAAGGTATGTCATCTTACTGAATAACCACCGGACTACTGTGGTTGTCTGTTAGACTGTAGTAAGGCATGTCATCTTACCGAATAACCACCGGGCTTCTGTGATTGTTTGTTAGATTGTAGTAAGGCATGTCATCTTACTGAATAACTACCGGGCTACTGTGATTGTCTGTTAGATTGTAGTAAAACACGTCTCATCTTATTGAATAACCACCGGGCTACTGTTATTGTCTGTTAGACTGTAGTAAGACATGACACCATACTGAATAACTACCGGGCTCCTATGGTTGTCTGTTAGACTGTAGTAAGAAATGCTATCTTACTGAATAACTAGTACAGATCATCCTCATTGCACATCGAACTGTACAGTCCATAAGTGCTCTGATCCCCTCCTCAGTAAATCCCGCAGCGTGTAGCAGTGGCGTCACTGGGGTTGGTGTCACCCAGTGCGGTAAACTCTTGGTGTCACCCCTCTAGACTTTCACCATGGTCTTCTTCCGAATGTTCCTGTACCATGTATAATCGCATATAGTAATGTTTGTAAAATAAGTCAAAAAGTTAATAAGGACATAAGAAAGAAAACAAATTGAACAATATAACTTCAATACTTCAGGTAAAACATAAATAAAGAACTTCGACAAACTCGGACAAAGTTAAATTTTTGTCATTTAACATTAAAATTTCTAAAATTAACAATGAACGGTTATGAAACCCGACCCGACTATGTCTGCTTTGTCACATTTGCAATTTTTTTTATTTTGGTGTCACCCCTTGATGGTGTCACCCGGTGCGGCCCGCACCCCCCGCACCCCCCTAGTGACGCCCCTGGCGTGTAGCGGCAAACGACACCAATTCTGTGTTGGTTTATTAATCCTCTCTGGCTTCATGCGTAGTGTTCTTGTTTGGCCACACTTCTTTTAATTTGCTGTTCTCGCATCCTGACCAAGGTTTGTAGATTCACAGTCATCACTTGGTTCTTGCGAACGATTTACTTCTCTTAAAGCATTCAGAATGTCAGCCTGGTCCATGGCGCGTCCGCCCTCCACAGTAGCTTTACCTGCGAGCTTGTCAGCTCGCTCATTTCCTTGTACACCCGCATGCCGTGGCACGAAAATGAAACTAATCTTTGCCAGCCGAGACCGCTCCAGAGACAGCAACCACTCTCTTCGGATCCACCCCATCTTATCTTCTGCGCATAAACAAAATGGCGACTGTACTAACAGAGTGTCAACCAAAGAGCAACGTGCTGTTGTGCGTTTTTTTTTTTTTTTGTGGGCAAAAAGACTGCCATAAGAAAATACTTCCTGTTTATGCTGACAAATGTTTGTCATGTAAAGCGGTGCATAGCTGGGTATATAAATGTTCTCAAGTACGCTCTAAAATTGTTGATGAAATCCGATCTGGTCGTCCTGTTGAGATTGCAACAGAAGCATCCGTGCAGCGGGTGTAGGAGATGATTAGAGGTGACAGGCGAGTAACGATAGACTCTGTAGCATCTGAAATAGGGTGCTCACATGGTTCAGCAAACAGCATAATGCATGGTCGATTGAAATTTAAGAAAGTGTGCTCAATGTGGGTACTCAGACAATTGAAGGAGAAACACAATGTGAACCGATTTGGCCTGTCCTTGCATCATCTCTGTCGATATGAAGATGAAGAAGAAAACATGCTGAACAGCATTATTACTGGGGACGAATCATGGGTGCATCAATACCAGCCTTAATCAAAGCGTGCTTCAATGCAATGGAAACATCTCTCTTCGCCTTTGTCCAAAAATTCAAGATTACGCCATCAGCAGGGAAGGCTATGCTGACAGTGTTTTGGGATTGTCAAGGAGTGCTTTTAACCAATTTCAAGAAGAAAGGTGACAATGTGGATTGTGAATCGTATTGTGAAGTTCTATCGATGCTTGATGATGCAATTCGAAGAAAACGTCCAGGACTGCTGACTAGAGGAGTGTTGCTTCTTCATGGCAATGCCAGACCAAATACGACTCTATTAACTCAGGAGAAATTTAACTTTGGTAGAGTCGCCAACCATTATGGCCAACCGCCGCAGAGCGGTCCATGGCAGCCGGATCGTATAATAGCGTTTTGAAATACATTCTTAACTCAGACAGCAAACCGGAGTCGAATGGTAGCAGCAACTCTGAAGGTGAAGGCAACAACATTCAAAGAAAAAAAACAACCTTGAAAACGTAGACATATATAAAAGCCAGCCTCCGTATAATCCAGGTTTTGGCATTCTTTATTGACTTTTGATACAAATGGGGCGGTTCCAAGACTGTATATCAAAATGGCATAACAAATATGGCCAAGTCTCTTAGTTACTGTACAAAAAGGAAGACAATTAGTTCATTCTCGATATCATCTGATAAATAACATTTCCTTTGTGGTTCTTTTTGTCTTAGCCCGTTCCTTCCACATTGTTAAGTGATCAAGTATTGACGATTTCAACAATACTAGATGGTACCAAAACTTCCCACAAGGACCAAGCGTCTTATCTAATCGCTGGCAAGATGACTTCTGTATCGTACGTTGATTGTTGTCATTGGCACCTTGCCGTCTTGACAGACGATAGTTTGTGCTTTAAAAAGGCATAATAACTTTTAACTATGGCGGTAGCGAGTGTGACTGATAAGGCCAATTTGCGCTGTAAATGTCCGTTCACAGTGGGTGCATGTGAACACGTGGTCATTTCCACCATCATGCACCATCTTACGTCTCAAACGCTTGGTGTGTGACTTTTCTGCAATAATTTTCTCCTTTGACTTTATTCCATTTCTGATATTTGCCCTCCATGCAACACGTTCAGCGGCGACTTGCTCCCAATGTGCATTATCAATGCCTGTATCAATCATGTCCCGCTTACACACATCTTTGTATCGTAGTAGAGGCCGACCCTGAGATCTCTTACCCATCTGTAATTCACCAAAAAAGATATCCTTTGGTATTCTACCATCATCCATCCTCCTAAGATGTCCTATCCATCTAAGTCTACGAAGACTGAGCATGGAATAAACTGTCACACAACCTGATCTTTCCAATACTTCAGTATTTGTGATTTTGTCTTGCCACTTAATACCAAGAATTCTTCGCAGACACCGCATATGAAAGCTGTTTAAGTTGTTCTCTTGGTGTGAGTAAGTTGTCCAGGTTTCACTGCCATAGAGAAGAGTACTAAGGACACAGGCTTGATAGACAAGGACTTTTGTTTTGGCAGTAAGCTTCCTGTTCTCCCAGACTCTTTTTCTTAACCTGTTCATTGTTGTTGCTGCCTTACCAATCCGGATGTTGATTTCCTGATCTAGGGATAATTTGCTATTTACCACTGATCCTAGATATGTAAAATGGTCTACTATCTCTAGTTCGGCGTCGTCAATAAAGATTGATGGTACCCCATGTGCACCTTGTGACATAATCTGTGTCTTATTTTTGCTAATTGTTAAACCAAATTTAGAACAAGCATTGGAGAATGCAGATAGTAGACATTGCAATTCTTCCTCAGAGTGGGTCGTAACTGCAGCATCATCTGCAAAAAGCAACTCTCTGATAAGTACCCTCCTAATTTTGTTCTTAGCCTTCAATCTCTGAGCATTGTAGAGGCCGCCATCTGAGCGTGAGTGAATGTATATACCACCATCCTGATCATGAAATGCATATTTCAGTAGAAGTGAAAAGTATATTCCAAAGAGGGTGGGAGCTAGTACACAACCTTGCTTAACTCCACTCTTGATTTCAAATTCTTCAGAAGTTGCACCATCAAAATTGATTATACCCTTCATGCCTGTGTGGAACGATTCCACAATGGACAGAAGAGTTGGTGGGCAGCCAATCTTCTTTAGTGCCTTGAACAGACCCTCACGACTGACCAAATCAAATGCCTTTGTGAGGTCGATGAAGGCAATAAACAGTGGTTGATTCTGTTCACGGCATTTTTCTTGCATTTGTCGCAATGAGAATATCATATCAGTGGTAGACCGGTTCTGTCGAAAGCCACACTGTGATTCGGGGTAGACTTGATCTCCTAGGACTTGAAGTCTGCGCAGAACAATTCTGGCAAATACTTTTCCAACAATACACAGAAGTGAGATACCCCTATAGTTGTTGCAGTCGCTCCGATCGCCCTTGTTCTTGTACAGTGTTATGATGCTTGAATCTTTGAAATCCTGTGTTACTTGTCCTTCACGCCAGCATAGCTCTATTAGCTGGTGGATCTGTATAGTGAGTGTGTCTTGCCCACTCCTGATAACCTCTATTGGAATCCCATCCTTACCTGGAGCCTTGCCAGATGCAAGTTCATTTATAGCACACTTAACTTCTGTTATGGTGGGAAGTGTGTCCAGGTGGTCAAGAGTTGGTAGAGCCTCTATGGCGTTGAGGGCATCATCCGCTAGTTTGGTCTCACTTGAGTAAAGCTCCAAATAGTGCTCTACCCATCTGTCCATCTGCTGTTTCTTATCAGTGATGATTTCTCCAGTCAAGGTTTTCAATGGTGCACTTCTTTGATCACTGGACCGCAGGCTTTCTTTATTCCTTCATACATGCTTCTTATGTCTCCCTTATCACTTGCGATTTGAATGGACTCACATAACTTGATCCAATAATCATTTGCACACTGCCTGGCAGCCTTTTGCACATCCTTCCTAGCTTGCCTAAGCTCACTCAGAGTGTTACGCGTTGGTCTTTCCTTGTTTCTTAAGAGAGCTTTCTTCTTCTTATCAATCAAGGGCTGCAGAGTCTCGCTGTTGGCCGCAAACCAGTCCTGCCTCTTATGATCCACAGTGCCGTAAACCCCTACGGCAGTTTTATAAAGAGTTTCCTTAATTTGACCCCACTTTTCATTTACTGTACAATTTTCTGGTGTATCAGTGAAAGCGTCTTCAAGTTGCTGTTGAAACTGAAAGCACTTTTCAGGATCATGAGTGTTAATAATATTAATCCTGAGGCTAGATTTGTGTTTAGCTGTGTAGATTCTCTTTGGTCTCAGTCTAACCCTTGCAACAACCAAAGAATGATCCGTATCACAGTCAGCACTGTGGTAACTACGAGTCAATGATATATGGTTCAGATGTTGTCTCCGTGTGATGATGAAGTCCAGCTGGTGCCAATGGCCGGATCTTGGATGTTTCCATGTGACCTTATGCATCTCTTTTGTTTTAAAAAAGGAGTTTGTAATACATAGGTCATTACTGGTGCAATGCTCCAGCAGCCTTTGCCCATTTCCATTCATGCGACCGATGTTGTATTTTCCAAGGCACACTGGCCATGAACTCGAGTCCTTGCCCACACGAGCATTGAAATCACCGAGCATATAAATGTAGTCAGATTTTGGAACTGCCTTGATCACGGAGTCTAACTCCTCATAGAACGAATCCTTCACATCATCAGAGGAATCGAGTGTCGGTGCATATGCAGTAATAATGGTGGCAAACCCACAAGAGGTTGCCAAGCGCAGGGATAATAGTCTTTCATTTCCTCCTGCTGGAATTTCAATCATTCCCAGTAGCGAATTCTTCACTGCAAAGCCCACACCGTGTTGCCTTTTTTCTGCCTGCCCTCTACCCTTCCAGAAAAAGGTGTAGTTGTTTTCCCTTCCTCAGCGAGGCGAGTCTCCTGCAGGCCAGCAATATCAATGTTTAGACGATTGAGTTCGGCATCAATCACAGCCGTTTTTCTCACATCGTCAATATTGGTCAAGTCAGTGGAAAATCCTGGACACATGGTTCTCACGTTCCAGGTTGCAAGCCGTAGCTTGAGGGTTCTATTTTTATTTTTGTTTGTACCTGGTGCATTGGTTTTACAGCCTGCGATTCAGATTTTGTCCTAGCCCCAAGCACCCATTGAAGCAGGCAGGCTGTGGCGGATCAGCACCCAATTGGCTGGGGGCTGCCCAGCTTGAGGCGGGCGGTAGCTGATCAGTGACACCTATAGGTGTCTCCCACCGTCAGAGGCAACGCGTGGCGCCCCATGTCTACGCCAACTGACAAGGACTTATAACCCGTAACAGTTGCCTCTCGCTTTGATTCCGAGACCAGTTAAGACCAGGGATGGAGTTATTGCCTCTCCATAGCACAAAGCCTGGGCTAAAATATAGAGATCATGTGTTGCCCATGCAGCATGATCCCTCTCTCGGCCTGCCTAGTTTACTCCAGAGGAAAGGTAACACCCCTACATCTGGAACAAGACAAGCTGCAGAAGCTGCCGGATCAGCAAAGCAATGCTCTAACTGTCCGCCTGTCGGAGCTTCGATCCTAGACCAGTCGCCAACCAAGGCTTAGGGCCTGGTCTGCCCTGCCATGACATTTTGTCTTTAGCTTGCATTTCCTCGCACCAGGGTAAGGCTTGTACCCTCCCAATTGCGCTCTTCCGCCCGAAGCCGTTGGCACAATGTGGGGTGTCAGGTTTGGTAAGCGCCGCCCAACGTTCAGCGCTAACAGAAACCAGGTAGTACCGTCTACTGTTATACGGTAGCTCAGTCATATCTGACTAAGACCTGACACACTGATTGTGTCAACATACGTAACTAATAGCCATCGCATCATCAAGCGATGATGCTTGACCGTGCACTGCTTGCTACGTTTTAAATTCAATCAATCATGTGCCATGCCGGAAAGCGTGGGCGGTCATGACTCGCCATTTCACTCGATCACAAGTGTCGTGGATCAGCTCAGTGTTCCTGTCTCGTCCATGCCATGTGACCAAGCCATCCAGGTATTTTCCTGTTTCGGTACGTTTTAAATTGCACAGTAATTATTTACTATATCTAATTCCAGACCTGGCCATGCTTTGTTTTTGAACCCCGACCGTGCAATGGCTATAAAGTATAACAGGCGCTCTGTTATAGATTCAACTAAGGTGGGAAGTTCTGGAACATCCACCTTATAGCCCCGACTTAGCCCCTAGCGATTTCCACCTTTTTGGTCCACTGAAAACCCACCTTGGCGGGAGACATGTCGCGAATGACGCCGAAGTGAATGTGACGTGAAATCGTGGTTTAGAAAACAGAGCACGCAGTTCTATACAGCCGGTTTGGGAGGACTGATAAAACGATGGGATAACTGCATCAATGTTGGTGGAAATTATCTTGAGAAATAAAGGGAAAATGTATGTATAAAAATAAACTGGTTTCAAGTTGTTATCATATTTAGTTATTTTTCTACAGCCATTTGTGACTAACTTATTGGTGTCCCCTCGTATGTTTAATGCACCTTTTGAGGCTGGCAATTTTGGAAAGGGGGGGGGGGGGTGACAGTCTGAACATATGGTGAAGGTGGGCACGGGCCAAAAAAGTTTGAGAACCACTGATTTAGAATGTTGCCCGAGTTTGATTCACCTGCTTATGTTTATTTATGGGGGAAAGGAGTTCCACGTCAACTCTCTTGTAGCTAACTGCTAGTACATGTTGCCTTGGGAGCCTCAGTATTGTAATGGCTAGATGCTGGATGACTGACTGACCCGGTTATTATGGGTTTGAATCCACATCCGCCGAGATGCTTAAAATTGACCTGGGCTTCCAGGTTAGCTTGGTCTAAAATGGGTATCAAGAAATGTTTTGGGAAATAAAAGCAGCCACTGTGATGTTGAATGCATCACCCGAGAGCCGATTGGCTTAGAAAAATACTGGTCTAGTACCACATGCCCTCGGGTTGCGAGGGTAGGGGTATCCCCTTTCAAAGAAGAAGTAAGGAGCCCCTTCCCTTGGCTAGCCTACGGAGCAGCCTTGTGTAAGATTTAAACAATATAAAATAGCACAAAGTAATGCAGCTTTACAGAACAGAATTACGACACAAAAACGACGTTGCGGCGACTAGCCTTCATCAGCAAACAAATACTTGCTTGCTTGATTTAAAAACACAAATTCCAAATTCGGTCTCGTTCAACCTGCTCCCTCGGCTTTGGTTATTGTTGAGGTCTGTGGTTATTGTAAGCATTTTTACCCTGTTTCTTGTCTGTGCGCTCTTACGAGTGAGTCCTATCTCGGACTGGTTATGTAAGCGTTTGTGTCTGTGACGTCAGCTGGGGGATTGGTCGGCGAGATGTCCTTTATACTCGTCTCCTCTGGTGGTTTATTTGGTTAGTGAAGGCTCCTGGCTCGTCTGGTTGCAGTTTGGCCCCCTTTCAGATTTTAGCATTTCTTTCTCTCTCCCTCTCTCTCTGTGCGTGCGTTGATGTCTATATGACAGTAGACGGTACTACCACTACCTGTTTTCTGTTAGCGCTGAATGTTGGGCTGCGCCCACCAAACCTTACACCCCACAGTGTACCAACGGCTTCGGGCGGAGGTGTGAAATTGGGATGACACAAGCCTTATCCTGGTGCGAGAAAATGCAACCTAAAGACTAAATGTCATTGCAGGGTAGACCAGGCTCTAAACCTTGGTCGGCAACTGGTCTAGGATTGAGGCCCTGACAGGCGGATGGAGTATTGCTTTGCTGATCCGCCAGCTTATCTTGTTCCAGATGTATTGGTATTGGTGTTACCTTTCCTCTGGAGTAAACTAAGCAGGTCAAAAGAGAGAGAGAGAGAGAGAGAGAGAGAGAGAGAGAGAGAGAGAGAGAGAGAGAGAGAGAGAGAGAGAGAGAGAGAGAGAGAGAGAGAGAGAGAGAGAGAGAGAGAGAGAGATCATGCTGCATGGGCAACACCTGGTCTCTAACTGTAGCCCAGGCTTTGTGCTATGGAGATGTATAACTCCATATTACACACTATCGTCTATCAAACGGCAATGTGCCCGTCAAGTCAATATGATGATGATGGTAGATCAGAAACAATTACGATCATTGTGAAGGACCACGAAGCAGAAGTTGAAGAAAGGTCACTGATAAACTAATCTTCAACGCCTCTGTGAAACAGCGCTATGGAAAAGCTACGCAATTGTTAGTTACGTTACCGAGAAGTTTTAAATCAGATAAGTTCTTATATTGCCAACGACAAAATATGGATTTCCAATGATGAAACCACATACGTTGAAACGAGCTACATAGCTGATGTTGGAGCTTTCAGTGAAGCCGACCTGGAGAAATATTCCTCCTTTCTTGTTAAACAATGGAGATGGCTAACCACTCAATTAATTGCTGTGCTGTTCAACAGTGCGTTGAACCTTCTGCAGGGTGAGAATATTCTGATTCTAGTAACAGTTCCACATATGGCGAAGGCAGCCAAAGGTCTAGTGATGCTGTATCCAAAAATAGTGCACATAACTTCCTACACACATGAATTGCGTAGGATTAAGTTAGTTGCACCTCCTTTACAGAACATTGCAATAAACCCCAGCATTTATTAGCGGTCTGTGATGGACTAGGCAAATATAGTGCAGCAGTTTGTTATTGCTTTCTGAACAACCGACGATGCCTCAAGCCATGAACATCAATGCCAAACGGTATGGTCTGCTTCCAAATCTGATATGAACCTCTATCGACTCAGTGTATCGGCGAATTGTGGAACAATATGGCACATGTCACTATCATCCTTGACAGATGTTGTATATGGAGGTGGTATTGGTTGATTCTTTGTTGAATCACAGCCCACTCTACGTGATATTTTACATTGCCATATGCAAGCAGTCACTCTCTACCATCTTTACAAAATATGGTAGCCATTTCCATGATGCATTTCCTTTTGTCTACACAAGCGATAGACGATCATGAACAGCTGACTGAAATACACAGCAGCTCAACAATTCAATGAACATTTACACAACAAATACATTCTTGTTTTACGCTTTAAGTGGTCTAAAGTGACGATAAATAACAACACGAGTCTGTTATTTTATGTTAGTTTATTTTAGGATTTCAATAAACTGTTGTCAAAGGCAAATGGAACAATGCCGCAAAGTGAAAATGATAGTACAGTGTACCAAAAATAGCTCATGTATCAAACTCATTGTTAACACAAAAATAAGCAGTGAAAAACATACCAGAGCGCGAAAGAGAAAATGAGATGACATAGATGAAGATTGAGAAAAAGAGGAGGAGACAGAGGAAAAGATAATTAATAGGTAGAGAAAGGTAAAAGATAAGAGAGAGAGAGTAAGAAATTATGATACATTTGAACAGACAGATCAATGCTAATTAAATCAAGTAAACAAAACAGTTTAAACTGATTGAAAGAAACATTAAATATCACTGTCACTGTTTTACAATGGAACTAAAAGAGACATTTGTTAAGATTTTACATTTTCAATTAGCAGATATGACAATACAATATGGTTAATTTGGTTCATGAGTGCAATTTTTTCAGAGACTTTCAAGGGTCACCGCTGCAGCTTTGTGGGACACCGCCGACAGGCCGTACGGCGGAAAGAGACCAAGCCATGTGGGATGAAACTCGGTGCAATGAAGTTGATCCTCTCATCTTTAAACAATACAAACACAATGAAACAATACAATACTCAATACTCTTTGCCATTACCAAGGAGAGAGCAACTATAGTTGTGTCTAGACTAGTGTAGTCTGTTCTCAGTAACAATAATGGTCAGTAAATAAGGTAAACTTACATAAATATACACTGGACACTTACTAAACAAGCCGAACAGTGCATACATGCCTTTGAATATAAATGTTATAGACGTTTTCTAAGAATATCTTGGACACAGAAAAGAACAAATGCATCCATACTCCAAGAGCTGAATATTAAAGGTTTCTACTAAAGTCGATAAAACAAAAGACAATTGACATATTTTGGTCACTTGAAACGTCAAGAAAATTTGGAGATAACAATCAGGGAGGGGTATATGCCTGGTAAGAGAAGAAGAGGAAAGCCAAAGAGAAGATGGGTGAAGGATGTGGCATATGATCTCCAGATTTGTGTATCGGACGCAGGATATCTTGCTTATGATCGAGAAGTTTTCTGAAGGTTGTTACGGAAGAGAGGTTCTGCAAAGAACATACTACTGAATGAATGAATGAATGAATGAATGAATGAAATAAAGTCAATGGCCCTCTTACACGCCATGAGGTGCACATGGTGCTAGCCCCACATTTGTCAAGACCAGCACTGGAGAGGTGACGTGGTCAATATCTCACCTGTTATCTGTAATTCCCACAACCATTTCTGGCACCTACGTTAGGTTGGGTCGACATCAGAGTTTTTTTTTTTTTTTTGCATATCCTTTTTTGACATTGCTGTCAACACCAGCATTTTACTGCTGTTGTTGATGGTTGGCAAGTTCAATAGTTTGCTGTTGCTTTCTGAACGACTGGCTCCCATACCAACTTGTTAAAACCCAGCACAACGGGGTGGGAGCCCAATTACATCTGTACACATCCACCTCTATGTGAGTTCCAACACGTGACCAAGGTGCTGGAAGGCAAGCATGTTAGCCACCCAGCTACAGCACCTGCCAGTAACAGTCACAGGCTAAATCCAATATGGGTTTGCTGGGAACAGCACAACTAAGGATAACACAATCATTCTCAAACTTCACTTGAATAGAAAATACACACAGAAAATGTTGGGATTATTTCAGGATAACTGTCTACGTTCAAACATGAACTCAATAACAAACCAGTGAGAATTAAAACAAAAAGACCTTATTTATTAAATCTACCAAAGTTAATAAAAGTCATCGAAAATAGTTACTGACATATACATGGCCACAAATATTTTTTTTTAAATGTTTGCGCTCACCCGCTTTAAACACAATCATAGTCCATACACATTACTTCTAGTACTGCTGGATTGAATTCTGCGTGTGGATTAGCTTTTTCTAATAACAGTGTCCCTCGCCATCATGCAACCCATGTCGACTTCACAGGTACTTATAATTTACGTCCCCAAGTCAAGGACAAGAGGTTAACATTTTTAGTCCAGCTGTCCGGTGTAGGGGTTGAACCCCTTACCTCGGCATCAGCACATCGGATGTTTAAGAACACATGTTCTTATCCATTCAGCCATGCTGACCTCCATTGTCCACACATATGCCTATGCATGAGTGTGCACTTGTGTGTGCATACGAAAAGTTAGTTGCATGTCCTTTATAGGACATCGCTGTCAACCCCCCAATTTTTTGTCTATTTGTGATTTCTTGACAAGTTTATGTTTAGTAGTTTGCCATTGCTTTCTAAACAACCAGCACTCATACCATTTTATAAAAATCAGCGCATGGCGGTCTGCTTCCAAATCTTCTGCAGTTGTGTTTCGAATGCAGTATGCTGGATTATGAATTGCATTCGTAACCTCTTTGCCACTGTTGTAATAGTGAGTGGGGGGAAAAAGAGTAATTTACTTGAATTTTAAGACCTAATTGTTGTGACCTATCATCCATTGTGCTTAGTTTATCTTGCATCTGATTTTGTGTTGGGATAGGAGGGCAATATCACCAGAAAAGTCCAGATCATGGAGTTGCTTTGTCACAGGGGTCCACTAATTCCATTTCTGGCAGTTGTTCTTGTTGTGTACATAATCCAGCTATTATATTCATCATCATCATATAGCAGGTCCATTGCAGAACAACGCCCTCATCACAGTGTGACGATAAGCCCTCCATCTCTGACCATCTCTCCCGCCTCATGCACCCTCATTAGTGTGACGATAAGCCCCTCCGTCTCTGGCCATCTCTCCCGCCTCATGCACCCTCATTAGTGTGACGATAAGCCCCTCCATCTCTAGCCATCTCTCCCGCCTCATGCACCCTCATTAGTGTGACGATAAGCCCCCTCCATCTCTGGCCATCTCTCCTGCCTCATGCACCCTCATTAGTGTGACGATAAGCCCCTTCATCTCTGGCCATCTCTCCCGCCTCATGCACCCTCATTAGTGTGACGATAAGCCCCCTCCATCTCTGGCCATCTCTCCTGCCTCATGCACCCTCATTAGTGTGACGATAAGCGCCTCCATCTCTGGCCATCTCTCCCGCCTAATGCACCCTCATTAGTGTGACGATAAGCGCCTCCATCTCTGGTTATCTCTCCCGCCTAATGCACCCTCATTAGTGTGACGATAAGCCTCTCCATCTCTCCCGCCTCATGCACCCTCATTAGTCTGATGATAAGCCCTCCATCTCTGGCCACCTCTCCCACCTCATGCCCAGGGTGTCTTCAATGCCCAATCTCCATCTTCATGCTAGTCTCCCCTTGCCTTTTCTACCAGTAACCAGGCCCTCCCATCACTGTTCTCTCCAAGCCACCGTGAAGTTTAACATGGCCAGCGTATTTCAGTGTCCCAGACATGTTACTGTTCATGAGCCAGTGTTATTCAATGTTCAGATCTGGTAGAATGTCAGTATTTGTATTCTTCTCAGTCCACGATATTCTAAGACCTTTTCTGTAGCATTTAAGCACACAAGCCACAATTTTCTTCTTCTGTGATTGTGAAATTGTCCATGACTCAAATCTGTTTGTTGCCACAGGAGAGATGCACGTCTTCACAATTTTACTTTAACAACTTTGCCGGTGTTTTGCCAAAGGTCCTTAATATGAAATTATATTACCATACCTCTATAGCGAAGTAATCATGAGAGAGATCAAAGAGAAGCCAGGAATACTAAACAGAGGTTATGATATAAACAATGTATGCTATGTAGATGACACAGTATTGGTAGTGAATAATGCAACAGACCTACAACAATTGTTGGACATTGTAATAAGAGAGAGTGCAAAGAAAGGACTCTCCTTGAATATCAAGAAAACACTAACAATGGCAATATCAAAGAAAAATGTGAAACCAAAATGTGAAATGGATATAGAAGGGAACATTCTTAACCAAGTGGATAATTTTAAATACCCAGGGGCATTTATAACATCAGAAAGGAGGTGCACAACTGAGATTAAGAGCAGAATAGGGCAAGCAAAAGCTGCATTTAAGAAAGTGAAAGGTATGAAATATGTCACTATCATTGACTTTAAGAAAGAGAGTGCTGAAGTGCTATATAGAACCTGTTTTGCTGTACGGCAGTGAATCTTGGAATGTAAATGAACAAATTAGAAAGAAATTGGAAGCAACAGAGACGTGGTTCCTAACACGAATGTTGCGAATTCCTCAGACTTTCAGAGTAACCAACGACAATTGCCTGAAAGAGGCTAATGAAACTAGAACATTACATACAACAATAAGAAAGAGACAAACAGCTTTCTTTAGTCATATGATGAGAAGAGAGGCATTGGAGAGCATCATGACAACTTGAAAGATCGAGGGAAAGAGAGGCAGAGGCAGAGACAGATCAAGATAAATGATGCTGGATGGATTGAGATAGTGGCATGGAGGAATATCATCAGCAGAGTTGATCCAAATCACCAAGGACCGAGATATGTGGAGAGACATGAACACCTACGCCAGCTGGCAGGGCACTTGATGATGCTTACTATACCATAACAATGATGCATCTAATCATCATAAGCCCTGCCAACAGATACAGGCGCTCATGTATCTCCACAGATTTTGGGCACCGATGTGTCTCCATGCCACCATCTCAATCTTCCCAGCATCATTTCTGCTGTCTACCCCTGACTCCTCTTTCTGGTCGTCACAATGTTTCCCAGTGCTTGTCTCCTCATTACATGAGCTAAGGACACTGTTTGTCTCCTTATTTTTGTATATAATGTCCTACTTTATGATGATATGAGATAATGATGATGATGTTAATGAATGTCCTACTTTTATTAGCCTTTTCCAGGCACTCTTTGTTTGTTCATGTGTCATGATTCACTGCCACATGGGAGAACAAGTGTTATGTAAGTTTTCAGTACTCTCTCTGACATTCAATGATAGATACCAAGGGGGCTTCACATGATAACCTTAAAAGTGTGATAGAAGTTACAACAACCATGCCATTGTCTTGTAGCCTCTCAATATTGTTGTTATGGATGTCAAGAGTGTTAAGCACAGAACATCCCTGTGCAGACAAACAGTAACGTCATAAGGACAGTTTAAAGATGGCCACCCCACTTTTGACATGCACCAAAGAGGAGCTGCGTTCTGTTATCCCTTCTTTAATAAGTGAAGGGGTGAAACCTATAGAAATTCATCGATGAATGAAGGTCCAGTATGGTGATGCATGCCTGTCAGTCCAGCAAGTGTATGAGTGGAGTAAGAAGTTTCAAAACGGCGTGACTTCTGTGACAGACTGTTCATGACTGGGTCAGGCACACTGAGTAGTGGCCCTAGAGTCGATTTTTCTACAGGAGGAATTCAAGCACTTTATCGACACTGGAGGACTTGCATTGAACGCAGTGGTGACATCATAGAAAAATAATACATTTGTTGTTTACTTTTTCAGAATATGTTCACCAAAAAAAAAAAACATTTAACGTTTTCATTTGAAGCCCACTTGTACATTACGATACAATACAATATGCATTAAAGAAATTATTTATCCCATTATTTATGACAGCATAATTTTTCTACAAAACAATTAATCATGATACAGCAAACATCTCAGTTTTCCACTTCCAAACAAATGGAAAGAGATATCTTGAAGACTGACATACATCTTCAACTTGAGTTCTTGTCTGGTGTAAAGTGACCGTTTAGCTTTCTTCTGCTTGAAGATCCCACATAAATGTAAGTCTGTCGTTTTCTGCATAATGTCTGTCCACAAGTGCTTGGTATTTAATATTGGCATAGGAGCCACGTGATGTTTTCAAGCAGACGTCTGCTTTGAAGATTAATTCTTGTTCAGTCGATGGTGGTTTCTCGCATAAAACAGGATCTAGATGCCAAATTGGTGTGTAACGTCGTGAGGTTATGTTCCAAATATAGCCAAGTCCTGATAACCATACTGGCCATGTGTGGCCGTCATCATAAACACCTTTTGATACATGTAAGTGAACCACCAAAACACCCGTTGCCTCAATGTTTAGGCGAACTCTAGCTTTGCACCGCTTGCCACTCGAATACATGCATTTTGATAGGTATGGTTTGTTTGACACACTGAACTGTTGACTGTCTCCTACTATAAAAATCTGCTGTCCTGATTTAGCAATTATAGATGAGTTGTCATTCCTTGCTGGCATGCTGCCATTCGTGTTCTTCAAGGAACTAGGGCTGTGTGATCTAGGTCTAGAGTTTACAGAACTCGTTCGAGATGACTGCATTTGCTTCAGTTGACTTGAAACCACTTTAGCATAGGAGCCGGTAGCCTCAACAGATCCACCCAATGTTGTCAAAGATGATTGGTGAAGTACAAGGGCATCCATCGGCCTGGCACTTACTTTAAAGGAGTCACTTGAATCAGAAGCATGGGTATGTGTGACTACATTTGCATATGATTTCCCTCCAATATCCTGCTGAATACCTGTATCTAATGTAACAGCAACTGCACCTTGCGCGGCAGCAGCACCTGTGTTCTGCTGACTCTGTGAGAGCTGGCGAGAGTTGACTTCTGAAATATGATTGTGCGGTTGATGCAATGCGGGGAAACTTTCTGCAGTACTCTCATTCATGATACCATTGAGTTTGTTACCACTGAGGCCGTTCATGTCTATATATGCATTAATATATGGTTTTACAAAACCAGATGCATTTTGTGTCTGATTCTGGGCAGCAGCTTGTCCTCCCTGCAGAAATGAAACTTCTGATGCTACATGACCAGGTTCACTGACAATGTGATTTGTTGTCACCAACTTCATGATGTCTTGCTTGGCCAGCTCCAGCTCCTGCATGAAGCGCAGCTTTATGGAATTGGCATTTGACTCAGCTACATTGTTGGCTAAACTGCTGAGACTTTCAAAGCCAGATCTAAATTCCACAGTCATCTGATCTAACCGAGCATTCAGATGCATCCATTGCTGTTCTTGCTGGCTCTGTAAAAACTGTAAGTTCTTGTGCAAGTCATGCTTGAACCCTTCGTACAGCTGTTGGCATTGTGGAGACTGATGCCGACACAGATCACCTTCGGCAGTCTGCATATCACTGGAATCATGCTGAAAAGTTTTGTAGCAACAACTTAACAATAATAAATCACAGATGGAATATCTTCACATAAACAAGTTGTGAGTTATCTAATGTACTTCTTCTCTTAAACAATTATTCACTTACACAACAAGGAAACTACAAACATTCTACAAACATTATCATGTACATTTCCTGTATAACAATTCCTCTTCTGCTACTGTGACCTTTACCTCCCAACTCAGGCCAAGCTCTTTGAAGACTTGCTCATGAAAGTTTGGATTGTGCAGCTAAAGTTTTCTACAGGCTGAGGTGGCCAGTCTCGCACCAAACCTCCTCAATAGCGCTGATGACATGCAGGTTGGTTACTATTCTCTGTTTCTCATTTGGGACTTGGTAACACACAGGTGGTGTCTAGCAATGGTAACAGTAAAACACTGAGACCCGAGTGTGCTGACAGACAAGACTTGACCATAAAGAAAGTGTTTAGTGACAGACAAGAGTTGACCCATGAAAAAAGTGTATACTGACAGACAAAATCTGACCTAAGAAAGAAGTGTGTAGTGACAGACAAGATTTGACCTAAGAAAAAAGTGTATACTGACAGACAAAATTTGACCTAAGAAAGAAGTGTGTAGTGACAGACAAGATTTGACCTAAGAAAAAAGTGTGTACTGACACAAGATTTGACCTAAGAAAAAATTGTGTACTGACAGACATGATTTGACCTAAGAAAAAAGTGTGTACTGACAGACAAGATTTGATCTACGAAAAAAGCAAATGTCACTGGCCATTAGAAATACATTCATCAGGCTACTACATTTCTAAGAGGACAATGAGATCTGTTTTTCTCTATGACTTCTCCACTGTTGGCTTAGTCATTAGTCTATTAGGTTCATGGAGAGATTACTGTGCTTAATAACTCAGATAGAGTTGACAGAAATGTATTCCCCACTAGTTACAGATGCTCCTACTGTAGGTCTTGTTTCTTAGTCACACTGTTGAGCTTTCACTGTGACTGTGTGGTATCTTAACTGATCCCCAGACTTGCTGTTAGGTACTTTTAACAGATCTATATACTTGTTACAAGGTATCCTAATAGGTAATTAAACTGCTCCGAACCCAGTTACATAGCTTGGTTTAAAAGGATTATCTTCATTGCACATGGATAACTTAAGAAGTGATTCAATCACCTTTCATTTTCCACACAAGTAATGTTTCTATACAGTGTGCAAATTCAGGAGGCACCAGCAAGGATACATTTGGGTGCTTTCTTAGAATACAGTGAAAACGACTGAATAAAAGTATTGCAATGAACACAATTGTAAAGGAGATACCATATTGTGAGAACAATAAACAGTAGCTTCAACAACAATAAGAAGCAGGAACAGAATAAAGCGAAGAAGAAGACAAAGGAGAAAATGGATAAAGAACAGTAGAAGAAGAAGAAGAAGGAGCAGCTGTCTCCAATAGTTAGTTAATAATACTAGGCATCCCTGGAGCAGTAGTATTGTAGTGGCTAGCACGCTGGCCTATTGGTCATCTGTTTTAATTGAGGCAAATCAATTAAAACTGATCTAAGCTCCCAGGTTAACACAACCTAACATGTGTACCAGGAAATGCCCTTTCAAGTCAAGGCGACCAGCATGATACTGACATCACGCATAGAGTGTCGATATAAACACACGGTGATGGTACTATATACCCAGGGAGCTATGGTAACTAGTGGCTAGATGCTTGCCTGTCAGACAGGTGGTCATGGGTTCAAATCTGCATACAGGTGTATTTTAAAATTGACCTGGCCTACCAGGTAGATCTAGACTAAAATGGGTACCAGAAAATGTCTGTAGAAGTGTAGGCAGCCAGTTTGATATTGACCACATCACCCCTGAAGTGCCAATTGGTCTATACAAATATGTCTCTTGCCCCATATACCCAATACACCTTACAGCATGTAAAAGGGTCCTTTATGGTATTTTACTTACCAAATAACCAACATACTGACCAATAAATAGATGTCATCTGCAACAAGGAAAAGAGTGTTGAAGTGCTACATAGAACCTGTACTTTTGTATGGATGTGAGACGTGGACAATGAGCAGACAAGATGAAAAACATTTAATGTCAGTGGAAATGTGGTTTCTGAGGATAATGCAAAGAATACCATGGACAGACCAAAAAAAAAAACCAATTAGAAAATCCTACAAGAAACAAATGAATACCGCAAACTGCTTAGAGAAATTAGACGTAGACAGTCAAGATATTCAGGACACATTTTGACAAGAAGTAAACTTAAAAAAAAACTTGGTGACAACTGGCAAGATTGAGAGAAAAAGAACATGGGGAAAGCAGAGAAATAAATATCTAGATGGCCTGGCTACATGGCATAATCAAGACAAGAACACAGAGCTGATCCATGACTCTGGTAAACGTGTGAGATGGCAAAACATTAATGCGCATGCATATCAGCATGGCACATGATGATGATACCCATCATGCATCAAGGTGTGTCATATGACCAATACAAATGAAGACATGGACAAGGGTCCTTGACGTCTTTAAGATTCCCTGGAATAGCTGTAGTGAACCTGTACTTTCAGAGATTGCCACTGGGCTGTCAAGAGTAGACAAGTCAGCAGCCTTGGAAACAACAATTACCTGTGTTTGCTGCTTCCTATGTGACTCAGTTTTCCAGACCTCAATAAACTGTTCTGTAGTTAGGCCCTGCATCTTTGACACTGTCAACGCATGGTAAAACTCATCCATCATTCGTCACTGGCATTCATATGATCTGAAACTCTGAGATCACAACAAAGAAATCAAGGGGATAGATAAAAAACTTTCAAGAGATACCAAAAAATAATGAATTTAAAAAAAACATGTATCATCAATAATATTTGGGACAGTTAACAAATGTATTCGACCAGAACTGATGCTAGTTGACTCCATCACCTCACTACCTTTCTCTGAAAAACTACTGCTGAAATCCAACTGATGATGATGGCAGGTAACAAAATCACAAGTTAATGATGAAGCAGAAGCTCAAAAAAAAAACAAAAAAAACTTGGTTGCATGCATCCTCTTGATCTATCCCATAGCACGTGTCTCGATACCTTCATGAAAGCTTTCACAGACATCATGAGCAATCACCACAACACTATACCAGGCAGCTCTGTTTGACCTTCAACCACAAAATGATGACGAAACAATAAAATATGTTAGTGGAACATAACATAGGAAAAGAAAGAAGAGGTCTAGAGCCAGAAGGGGTAGGAGGAAAACGGATTGTCTGGGACTCGAAACATGTACAGGTTGGGTATTGGAAATGCAGAAGTGCAAAACAGAGAGGACCAATATTGGAAAAATTGGTCCACAATTCTGACATCCTCATGCTGCAAGAACTGAAGACAAACTCTTTGAAGTTCCCCGGCTATTCATGTTACATTAACCTACCAGGGAACATGATGATACTTTAAAAAAATTAACAAGAACTTTTATATTCAGAAATAGCAAAATACAAGTTAATGAAGTAGGGATATTTTAAATGAACATAACAGCAAAAGTTTTGGTTAAACTCAAGGAATCACTGCAGATCTATGATGCTGAATTGCCAGATAAGCAAGGAGGAAGTAGAACATGTAATAACCCACCAGGGCAGGGAAGACATGAATAGGTTCTGGTGGCCAAGGATGGCTTACAGCATACAATATAGAATATGCGTTTGGTGGGATCAGGAAAGCAAAGAGGTGCAAGGAATGTAGATGGAAATTGTAGGTGTGACAAGGTGGCCCGAATCTCAGATCATTTTTATTAGATTGGGATAGCCCTCAGTAAACCCCATTTATGTATTTCTGTATTATTTTATAATGGGTCTATATATTCATATATTATATATGATGGTCAGGTCTTAGTCAGATATGACTGAGCTACCGTATAACAGTAGACGGTACTACCTGGTTTCTGTTAGCGCTGAACGTTGGGCGGCGCTTACCAAACCCGACACCCCACATTGTGCCAACGGCTTCGGGCGGAAGAGCGCAATTGGGAGGGTACAAGCCTTACCCTGGTGCGAGGAAATGCAAGCTAAAGACAAAATGTCATGGCAGGGCAGACCAGGCCCTAAGCCTTGGTTGGCGACTGGTCTAGGATCGAAGCTCTGACAGGCGGACAGTTAGAGCATTGCTTTGCTGATCCGGCAGCTTCTGCAGCTTGTCTTGTTCCAGATGTAGGGGTGTTACCTTTCCTCTGGAGTAAACTAGGCAGGCCGAGAGAGGGATCATGCTGCATGGGCAACACATGATCTCTATATTTTAGCCCAGGCTTTGTGCTATGGAGAGGCAATAACTCCATCCCTGGTCTTAACTGGTCTCGGAATCAAAGCGAGAGGTCACGTGTTCACATGCACCCACTGTGAACGGACATTTACAGCGCAAATTGGCCTTATCAGTCACACTCGCTACCGCCATAGTTAAAAGTTATTATGTCTTTTTAAAGCACAAACTATCGTCTGTCAAGACGGCAAGGTGCCAATCAATGAATGACAATGAATATATAATCATTATTGGACGTATGTATATACATAAACATATATCTAGATATAAAATAAGATTTATTAGAATTGTTAAAAGTAGAGGCAGTGTAGGGTTTGTTTACACGCCAAGAAATCAAGTCAGGCTGAAAATAATATTCAGTTTGGCTTGAATTTAATTTGGCCACAGGAAGTCTCGAGCGAACTCTTCTGTTCATGAAGAGAACCCTGTAACACAGCTATTTTGATCTCAATACTGAACGGTGGAAGGACGTGGCAAAGTCCCCTGGTTAGAATAAACACTTCTACGTGTTTTAGAAACCTTTAACCTAGCTCTCGTTAAGCCGTACCTAATTCAAAATCACCATAGAAAAGCCAGTGCCACCCTTCTCACCTGACAGGTCCGATCAAACCAAGTTGCAGGAGCCTACACCCTGATGAACAGTAGTCGTAGTCACGACCGGTGACTGAGCTACACTCCACTCACATTGATACAGCCGAGTGTGGTGTCCATACCACTAACCAGTCAGCACCTTTCAGCTTACCATCCAGGAGGCCAAGGATCAACAGATAAGTGGCCGACAACCCGTTTGCCACTTCACAGCAATCACCAATTTATGTCCGCTATCGGCCAATATACATTTCTATGATTATAATATCCACTAGCTGATTGATGTACACTACTATAATAATTTAGGTTAGCCAGGGATCTGCGTATCCCTTATGTGTCCATGAGTTTCCTGTGGGCCTCATGTAGTGTTGTTAGAATTAAACATCTATGTTTTACTTGTAATTATAACCAACTGTTTCTGTCATTATCAAATTAGATCTAATAGTATCATCAGATTGTGTGACGAGTGAAAGGACTATCTATACATATAAATCTGTCAGCTTCTTGTTGTGAGAATGAATTAGATGGTGGGGGTTCATTATTCATCTAGACACGTAGCAGGAATCACTTGACATACTGTCTTTTGTAAGTATAGTTGGTCGTCATAACTTTCCGCCTGGCACCATTTAGAAGTAGTGATCCATTCTGGGACCTTGAAAATCATCCTTCTAGAATTGTGAGCCTTTTGATCGCTTCTTCAGCAGTGGTTAGACTCTCTATTCGTGGAAGTCTATTTTGTACATACTTTGATATATTTTCCATCCTAGTAGTATACGCTACACTACAGTAGGATACAGCTGGAACCTAATAAATATATATATATTAGTGGGAAGTCTTGCTTAAGCAGAGAACAAACGAACGAACAAACTATATTTTCAAAGGGTTAAGAATTTGGCACGCAGGCCCGTCTGACATTCTGCCCTTTGGGTTAGGACTGGTTGAAGGATTCTGAGGATTCCCCTGGTACCAGGCACCTTATATGTGGTGACTTCAATGTGCACGCCAAAGAGTGGGACAGGTCTGGCGAGAACAGGTAGGGTACTGCTCTTGCTGAAGCCTTGCTTGAGACAGATATGGTCTGTATAAATCATGGGAGACCAACAAGGCTATGATGAGACCGGGGACCCTGACCTGGCACTTGTATCCCAAAAGGTGGCATCAGACATAAAATGGAATGTCGTTGGGGACCATGGAAGCGTACTGGTACCTAGGTCCAGCAAAGTCAAGGCTATAAGAACATGCAATGCGTTCAATTATAATTGTGATCATAGGATGCCTTAGATCACAGGGACGGTCTAAAAAATAAGAAGAATCTTAACACAGCCACCATAGTGGACACAAAAAGTGGAGCAATCATGGAGGGAAAAGAGGGTGGCCGTAAAGAATCATGCTTGTTCTTCTCATTATAATTCGAGTAGAAGCTTAGTGACATGGTTTATGAGGTTAATTGTACCAAAATATTTGCATTCAATTGCTCCTGGTCTTTTTGGTATAGCTATAAATACAGGTTTCAGCATATCGCTCGGTAAATATCCACTGCTTTAAATATCATTCAACAGTTTGGTTAATATATCTACTCCAAATTCTTCTAGTATTTCTAAATTCTTCCATTGTGATTCCATCTGGCCCAGCTGTTTTTCCTTTCTTGATATATTTGATAGCCTCAGAAACTTTTTCTTTTAGAATAGAAGTAACCTTCTAAGTTACTTTCTTCTGTTAATTCTTCCCTTTCTCTATAATATAATTCTCTTATATACTCATTCCACCTCTTCATTATAGCACCTTCCTCCAATATAGTTCCTGTTTTTGATTTTAAACACCACATATTCTTATTTTTCTTCCTGTGAGCTCACTGATTTGTCTGTGTATATTATTTGTATCTTTAATAGAATTTAATTAAATTTGCTTGCACTGCTCATTTAACCAACTTTCTTTTGCTTTCACACATTTATCTCTTATTTCTTTATTTATCTTAGCATATTCTTATTTGTCATTTTTACTCTTGATATAGTCCATAAACTTTAAGATTTCTTCAGTTCACATTTTCTTAGCTTTTTGGTTTCTCTCCAGTAATATGTTTTTGCTTGCTTGATGGAGTCCCATTGTTAGTCATTACTCTGTATTTTAGCTATTCAATCAATCATGTGCCATGCCGGAAAGCGTGGGCGGTCATGATTCGCCATTTCACTCGATCACCAGAGTCGTGGATCAGCTCAGTGTTCCTGTCTCGTCCATGCCATGTGGCCAAGCCATCCAGGTATTTTCCTCTCGGTCTTCCTCTTGGTCTGTTCCCTTCGATCTTGCCAGCTGTCACTAAGTTCTCCAGTCCATTTCTTCTCATAACATGTCCAAAAAATTTTGACTGTCTACGTCTAATTTCTCGAATCAATCTACGATTTTCATTTGTCTCTTGTAGTACTTGGTCATTGGTTTTTCTATCTGTCCATGGTATTCTTTGCATTTTCCTCAGAAACCACATTTCTGCAGCCATCAGATGTTTTTCAGCTTGACTGCACATTGTCCAAGTTTCACATCCATACAAAAGAACAGGCTCTATGTATCCCCTCAACACTCTTTTTCTCGTTTCAATTGACATCATTTTATTGGTCAGAATGTTTTTCATCTTGCTAATGGCTACTTTCGCAATGGCGATTCTTGTTCTAATCTCTTCAAGGCATCTGCCATCAGATGTTATGACTGTTCCGAGATAATTGAACCGATTCACTTGTTGAAGAATATTCCCATTTACTTGTATATTACATTGTGGTACTTCGTTCTTCCTAGTGACGACCATAACCTGTGTCTTCCTACAATTTAATTCCAACCCCAGCTGCTCACTGTGTACAACCACAGCGTCTACTAATTGTTGCAGATCCTGTGCATTGTCTGCAATCAATACTGTATCATCTGCATATCTAATGTTATTTATGTTTCGTCCTCCAATGCTGATTCCATTTAGGTCTTCTACATTTCTGAAAATATTTTCACTGTATAGGGAAAAAAGATCTGGAGACATTACACATCCCTGCCTAACACCTCTCTTAATAGGTTGGTATTGTCCTACTTCATTATCAATTCTTATGGCAGCTTGTTGTTTCCAATATATGTTTTTTATAAGTCTAATGTCTTTCCCATCAATTTGTAGATCTGCAAGCATATCCACAATGTTGACATGTCTAACTCTATCAAAAGCCTTTGTGTAGTCAATAAAGCAAAGATGTATATCCTTGTTTACTTCTAAAGCACGTTCAATAACTGTTCGCAGCATATACACAGCATTTACTGTACCCTTTCCTTCTACAAAACCACATTGTTATTCCCCTATTTCAGGTTGTATTTTCTTCCTCACTCTTTGCATGATAATTCGTAACAAAATCTTTGTGATGTGACTCATTATACTAATTGTTCTATGTTGATCACATTCTAAGGTTCCTGATTTCTTTGGGATTGCAATAAATACAGAATTACATAATTCAGAAGGTATATCTCCAGTATCATATAATGTGTTCAGCAGTCTAGTGACTTGCTCTAGTCCAAATTCTTCTAAAGCTTTAATCATTTCTGTTGTGATGTTATCTGCACCGGGGGCCTTGCCAGCTTTCATATGCTTAAGAACATTTTGAACCTCCATCTTTAAAATTGCTGGTCCTTCATTATTAAATCTAATAGCATACTGTTCCTCTCTGTTATCATTATACAGGTCTTTCACATAATCTGTCCATACATGTAGAATCTGATCTTTTTCTATTATGATTTTGCCATCTTTAGTTTTTAGACAGCCTGTTGATGTACTTGTTCTTTTATTAGTAAGTTCCTGAATTCTTTTGTGCACTAATTTGGTATTTTGACTGTTGTGTTGTTTTTCAATTTCTAAGCACTTTTCCTCAAGCCATGATTCTTTTGCCTTCCTACATAATATTCTGACTTGTCTGTGAATTTCTTCATATTTGGCAGGATTATTTTTGTTGAGTCTTCTTGTTTCCATTAAGTGTAAAATTTCCTCAGTCATCCATTTCTTACGACCCACCTTCTTTACTTTTTGGAATAGTTGTTTCTGCAGCCACATTGATTGAATTCTTTAACATTTCCCATTGATCATCCACATCCTGGAATAGGATCTCTAGATCAGACAATATTTCAAATCTGTTCTGTACTTCTATGTTGAATTTGTTTTGTATTTCCTTGTCATTACTCAATGTACACAAATCATATTTAGTGTTCCCTGTTGTATACTTGACTTTCTTCAACTTTATCCTCAATGTTCCTGTGAGTAATCTGTGGTCACTATAACAATCAGCACTGGGAACTGTTTTTGCTACTGTTAGGGCATTTCTAAATCTTCTGCTAATGAGAATGTAGTCAATCTGGTTTCTAATCCTGCTATCAGGACTCCTCCATGTTGTTTGAACCAGGTGTTTCCTACAATCATTTCCTGTTCTTTTGCCCACTCTACTAGTCTGTATCCTCTTTCATTTCTCTCTCCTAAACCATAGTTTCCTACTGTGTATCTATCCCCTTGATTTCCTACTTTTGCATTGAAGTCCCCTATTATGATGTTTATTTCTGAATTTTTACATTTCTTTAAGGCAGACTCTATGTCATTATAAAATTCCTCTACACTATCTTCACTAGACTCTCCTGTTGGGGCATATACTTGAATAACATTTATGTTAAAAGGTCTGCCACTCAATTTAACTAGTAATACTTTGTCCGACACGGCCCAATATCCCTGAACAGACGATGTTTTCCGGTCCAAAATTATTGCCACTCCCCTATGTCGATCCTCACCTCCAGAATAAATAATCTTAAAATCTTTATGTATCTTGATGCCTGCTCCTGTCCATCTCGTTTCGCACATACCTAATATATTAATTTTTTCTCTTTGAATTTCTTGTGTTATGTTCTCTAATTTTCCGTCCTTGTTTAACGTCCTAACGTTCCATGTTCCTAATTTTAATGTCTCTGTCCTTGTCTTGCGATGATCAGTCTTTAAGCGAATCATAATAAACTAGGCAATTTCAAAGAGGTAGTTTGCCGTTGCTTTCCTCTATGGCAGTGACCATACTGGCCGGGTGACCGCAATCAGTGTCTCTCGAAAGAGAGCTTGCAGTCGCGAAACTCGAGACCATAACCAACAAATATCTGTCGGCTGCCCTCATAATTTCATCCACCACCTGCCTTCCGTGGCTTCTTTTGAACACTTCCAATTAACGAACACGAAATAACATCACATAATCCAAAGGAAAAACACTATCCACACGAATTTCACGGGAATTTCCATAGGGAATCCACAGAAAAACACTGAACAGCGTCTCCCTCAAGACAACGAGTCATCGCGTCGCCATTATACCGGAAGCTATTGCATTGTACCTATTTTTCACAGTCACTCTGTAATGTTCTTGGATTTCTTTATCTACCTCCAAAACCTCTTTATTAAGTTCTCAACCACTTTTTCCCCTCTTTTCAATCTTACTTTTATTTTTCCACATAGTTGACAATGATTATATTACAGTCAGCACCAGGCATTGTCTTTACATTAATTAATACATTTCTAAATCTTTTATTAATAAGTATGTAGTCAATTTTGATTTCTGGAAAGTTGTTATGGGAGCAAGGTTCTGCAAAGGACATGCTACTGAATGAATGAATGAATGAAAATTGCTTGAGTATTTTCTTATCAGGGCTTTTCCTTGTGTAAAGCCATCTTTTATGGTGTTTAAACCAGGTGTTTCCAATTACAGTGGAGTCTGGATAAGTATAAGTCGCAGGGGCCGAAGGAATTT
This sequence comes from Cepaea nemoralis, assembly GCA_014155875.1. Taxonomy (NCBI): domain Eukaryota; kingdom Metazoa; phylum Mollusca; class Gastropoda; order Stylommatophora; family Helicidae; genus Cepaea; species Cepaea nemoralis. The sequence continues at coordinate 128,713 of JACEFZ010001680.1, read as the reverse complement.
GTTCTACTTATAAGAAATTCTACTTATCCAGATTGCACACATATTTACACTTATTTACACTAATACATGTGTACCATGCAGTAGCATTGAGTAAAATAACTGTACCACTTAGGAAACACAGCTAGTGAACAAATAAATAGCAATACAATATCAGAAATGTTGAAATGTTTAGTTTTGAAAATTTCCAAATTAATTAAAGAAAAAGTCTGTGATTTTGCTTTGCTTCTTGACTTGTGAAAAATGTTTAAAGGCACAAAATGGTGAGACTGCATCATCTGAACATCCATTCTGCATTATGTAAATGTCAATTTTGTCAATTGATGCCAAAATAACTGACTGCGATACAGGTTGTGCTTGCAGCCCACAGTCATCCTCATCATCAGAGTCAGGGCTGGAAGGGTCTGTTGGTTGAATGACCGGCATACATAGTCCTATAATATCAGTGCTTGAAAGAGTGGCACTAGTAGAAACATCATTGTCAATGTTCACAAACTCCTCTGGATCAATCTTCAGCTCTTTATACAATCTAGCAAGTAATGGCCCCACTGAAATGTCAGTAACATTGCTCTCACTGCTTGCTGATGGTGTGAAATTCTCATTTACAGAGACATCTACTGCAGGTAAGAAGCCAGCCTGTCTAAAGCAGTTTGCAATAGTTGCTGGTAAAACTCTGTCCCGTGAAGATTTTAACATAAGAATAGCATCAAGAAGGGATATCTTGAAATCATCACAAATGAAGGTCAGCATCCATATGACCCACAAGTTTTGACAACATTGTGGATCTATAAAGAACTTTCAGATTTTGAATGATACCTTGATCACAAGGCTGAAGTGTTGGCATTAGGTGGCAGAAACAAAAGCTCTGTTGCCTTCAGATTGTTAATTTTTGTGTGGGCTGAACAACCAATTAAAAGAACTTTTCTTTGTTTAAACACCATTGAATAATCAAATTCTTGTAGCCACTCATTGAACAGTTCTGATGTCATCCATGCCTTTGAATCGGCTCTGTAATTCACACACAATGTTTTCAGGCCTTTGGAATAACAAGGATTTTTAAATTTTCCAATCACAAATAAAGGCCATTTTTCACTACTATCCATATTGGAACACACAACCACTGTTATTCTTTCTTTTGATTTTTCCCCCCATGACACTTTTCATTTTTGAAAGAAAATGTTTTATTAGGTAGGAATCTCCAAAATAATCCAGTTTCATCAGCATTAAATACATCTGCAGAATTATATTTAGCTAATACAGATCTGAGCACGTCTCCTATCCATGATTGAGTCGTTGCTTCATCAACTGACTGTTTCTCTCCACATACATTTTTGTAAGTGATGCAGTGTCATTTTTTGAAACGATCCAACCAGCCAGCACTACAATTCCAGTCTGTCTGACCTCCAAGACGTGCAAATTCTTCTGCTTTCGCAATAAGTAAAGGCCCATTTACTGGTACATTTGCCGATCTAATCACAGTGAACCATTTTAAAGGGGCAGCATCAACAAAATCGCATGCAGCAGTTCTTCTAGCTCTCTGCCTATCACTGTCGATTTGACATTCGAAAAACAATTGTTTGTAGCGGTCTTTATGCTTTAAAATGCCGGAAAGTGTCGATGTTGGAATACCAAATTCTCTAGCTATATCCACTTTCTTCTTCCCACTATGTTCAACCTCTTCCAACAGCTCAATCTTTCTTTTTAAAGTCAAAGTTTTAAGCTTTCCTCCACTAGCAGCCATTGTTGACATGTAGCAACATATTATGTGCAAGACTGTTCTCCGGGCTGACTAAAAATACACATTCTTTCGTGAAAATGTTTTTTTTTTTTTTGGGGGGGGGGGGGGGGGGGGGGGGGTGTGTGTGTGTGTGTGTGTGAAATGAACAGTTCGACTTAAACATGGACATTTTTATGTTCGACTAATCCGAAAATTCGAGTAAACCGAATTCGACTTATCAGGAATTTTTATACAAAGATAAAGAAGGATCTTGGCTGGGACCAAGCCAATAACGTCGACTGAAGCGAAATTCTAGTTATCCAAGTTTGACTTAAGTGGACTCGACTGTATCATATCATTGATATGTGCCTATTCTATTAGTTTCTCTCCTCTTTAAGTTTTTGTACCTAAACCATAATTTCCCACTACAAACTCCAGTTTTCCCTTACCTACTTTTGCATTAAAATCTCCTAGTATTATTTTTATTTCTTGTAATCTAATTTGAAACATCATCATTTCTACTTCATCATAAAAGTGTTGTATTTCTTCGTCATTACTGCTTGATGTTGGTGCATATACTTGTATAATATTTATATCTATTGGTTTGCCTTTGATTTTGACCATAATAACTATCTGAAATACACCACTAACCATTTATTAACTTGGCTGTTTTTTAATCAAATATTAGTCCTACTGTGTATTCCCTCCAGAATAAATAATTGTGTGTTTTTCGGTTATAATTTTTCCAGATCCCTTCCATCTCATCTCACTTATGCCTAGGATATTCATGCTTTCCATTTCACTTAAACATTGTTCAATTTTCCAAGCTCATTTAACATTCTAACATTCCATGTATCTATTTTAAAATTATTTGCTTTAGTTATGATTTTGCCATCAGTTGCTGGATGATGGTCTGGTGTCACCTGTGGCTCATGACTGTCCCTACTGGATGAGGTTGTCCTAAGACAGCCATTAACGTCGTTCATGGCCTATGAAATGTGTTTTGTCATGAAGTCTTTGGAAGATAATGTTGTGGTTTCCCCTTGCCTCCCAAATCCACATGTGGGTCTGTTACTTAGCCTTTGACAGCCGATTTCTAACTTTCAGGACAAGTGAGTGCCCTGCTCTGCTCAACTGCAGAGTCGTCCACTTATCCTGGTGAATACTCTGTCCCCAGGTCTGTGTTTGCCACAGCACAGTGTTTTTTCCATCCTCTACCACTAGAAAGTGCAGTTGTGATTTTCCCTTCCTAAAGTTATGGCCTATGATGGCCAAAACTCTCCAGTACTTTTATCTTCACAAAATGTAAGAAATTTACCTTGGTAAGTGAGAATTAAAATTTGAACAATTTTCTCCCTTTTTTTGTAATATGGTAATATAGTATTAGGTAATTGAACATGGTGGATCTGATCAAATTGCAATATAACTAAAAATTAAAAAGGCTGACATATTGGCAAAGAAGGATGGGCAACTTCCTCAGCCTGACATAGACATAACCTATAATGAAGAGTAGAATACCAAGTAATATCTTTATTTTTCGAAAGGTACATCAGTCCTGTCCTCTAAAAAGTACTGGAGAGTTTTGGTCATAGACCATAACTTTAGGAAGGGAAAATCCCAACTGCACCTCCCCGCGGTAGAGGATGGAAACACACCATGGTGTGGCTAACACAGCTCTGGGGACTGAGTATCCACCGGAATAAGTGGACAACTCTGCAGCTGAGCAGAGCAGGGCACTCACTTGTCCTGACAGTCGGAAATGGCTGTCAAAGGCAGAGTTAAAAGACCACCGTGTGAATGTGGAAGGCAAGGGGAAACCACCACATTATCTTCCCAAGATTTCATGGCGACACACATTTCAGAAATAGTGAACGACGTTAATGGCTGTCTTAGGACATCCTCGTCCGGTAGGGACAGTCATGAGCCACAGGTGACACCAGACCGTCATCCAGCTACTGATGGCAAAACTAAAACAATAACTAAACTAAATAAATTTAGAGTAGGAACGTGGAATGTTAGGACATTAAATGAGCTAGGAAAGTTAAACAATGTTCTAAGAGAAATGGAAAACATGAAAATGAATATACTAGGCATAAGTGAGATGAGATGGAAGGGATCTGGCAAAATTATAACCGACAAACACACAATAATTTATTCTGGAGGGAACACACATGAAAAAGGTGTAGGAATAATATTTGATGAAAATACAGCCAAATCTATGACTGGATACTGGTGCATTTCAGATAGAGTTATAATGGTCAAAATCAAAGGCAAACCAATAGATATAAATATTATACAAGTATATGCACCAACAACAAACAGTAGTGATGAAGATATACAAAACTTTTACGATGAAGTTGAAATGGCAATAGCCCAAATTGGATCACAAGAAATAAAAATAATACTGGGGGATTTTAATGCAAAAGTAGGAAAGGGAAAAATAGAGGATATAGTGGGGAATTACGGTTTAGGTACAAGAAATGAAAGAGGAGAGAAACTAATAGAATGGGCAAATATTAATGATATGATAATTGGAAACACATGGTTTAAACACCATAAAAGACGACTATACACATGGAAAAGCCCTGATATGAAAATACGCAACCAAATTGACTACATACTTATTAATAAAAGATTTAGAAATGCATTAATTAATGTAAAGACAATGCCTGGTGCTGACGGTAACAGTGATCATGTACCACTATGAGGACAAATAAAAGTAAGATTAAAGAGAGGGGAAAAAATGGTTAAAAACTTGAGACTTAATAAAGAGGTTCTGAAAGTAGATAAAGAAATTCAAGAACAATACAGAGTGACTGTGAAAAAAGGTCCAATGCAATAGCAAAAATAGGATATAAACAAACAATGGGAAATGTTAAGGGACTCCATTCATCAAACTAGCAAAGAAATATTACCGGAGAGAAGCCAAAAAGCTAAGAAAAAATGGATGAATGAAGAAATCTTAAGGTTGATGGACAAAAGGAAACAGAATAAAAATGACAAACAAGAGTATGCTAAGATAAATAAAGAAATAAGAGATAAATGTGTGAAGGCAAAAGAAAGTTGGTTAAATGAGCAATGCAGAAAAATTGAATTAAATTCCATTAAAGATCAAAAAAGTATGTACAGACAAATCAGCGAGCTCACAGGAAGAAAAATAAGAATAAATACAGGGTGTTTGAAATCAAAAACAGGACAGACTTTATTGGAGGAAGGTGCTATAATGAAGAGGTGGAATGAGTATATAAGAGAATTATATAATGGAGAAAGGGAAGAATTAACAGAAGAAAGTAACTTAGAAGGCCCACCTATTCTAAAAGAAGAAGTCGCTGATGCTATGAAACATATGAAGAAAGGAAAAACAGCTGGGCCAGATGAAATCACAATAGAAGAATTAGAAGTGTTGGGAGAATTTGGAGTAGATATATTAACCAAAATGTTGAATGATATTTACAGTAGTGGATATTTACCCAGTGATATGCTGAAATCTGTATTTATAGCTATACCAAAAAGACCAGGAGCAATTGATTGTGAAGATTTTCGTACAATTAACCTCATAAACCATGTCACTAAGCTTCTACTCAGAATTATAATGAGAAGAACAAGAAAGAAAATAAAAATGGAAATTAGTGAAGAACAGTATGGTTTTATGGAAGGAAAGGGTACAAACAATGCAATATATATATTACGAACACTAATAGAAAGATCAATAGAGAAACAAAGAGACATATATTTATGCTTCATAGATTATACTAAGGCATTTGATAAAGTAAAACATGATGAGCTGATTAAAATGTTGGAAGATATCAACATTGATGGGAAAGATTTAAGAATAATAAAGAATATATACTGGAACCAAGTAGCAGCAATTAAAATGGGAAATAAAGAGGGTAGTTACGAACAGATAAAGCTAGGAGTACGACAGGGGTGTGTCTTGTCACCCGATCTCTTCTCCCTGTATAGCGAAGTAATAATGAGAGAGATCAAAGAGAAGCCAGGAATACTAATCGGAGGATATAATATAAACAATATACGCTATGCAGATGACACAGTATTGGTAGCGGATAATGCAACAGACCTACAACAATTGTTGGACAGTGTAGTAACAGAGAGTGCACAGAAAGGACTGTCCTTGAATATCAAGAAAACAGTAACAATGGTGATATCAAAGAAAATGGGGACGCCAAAATGTGACATAGAAATAGAAGGGGAAATTCTCAACCAAGTGGATAATTTTAAATACCTAGGGGCACTTATAACATCAGATGGAAGATGTACAAAAGAGATTAAGAGCAGAATAGGGCAGGCAAAGACAGCATTTCAGAAAATGAAGAGTATCTTATGCAATAAGTCGCTATAAATGAATGTAAGAAAGAGAGTACTAAAATGCTATATAGAACCAGTTTTGCTGTATGGCAGCGAATCTTGGAATGTAAATGAACAAATTAGGAAGAACTTAGAAGCAACAGAGATGTGGTTTTTAAGACGAATGTTGCGAATTCCTTGGACTGCCAGAGTAACTAACAACGATTGCCTGAAAGAGGCTAATGAAACTAGAACACTATATACAACAATAAGAAAGAGACAAACATCTTTCTTTGGTCATGTGATGAGAAGAGAGGCATTGGAGAACATCGTGACAACTGGAAAGATCGAGGGGAAGAGAGGCAGAGGCAGACCAAGAGAAATGATGCTGGACGGACTGAGACGGTGGCATGGAGGAATATCATCAGCAGAGTTGATCCAGAACACCAAAGACCGAGATCTGTGGAGAGCCATGAACGCCTACGCCAGCCGGCACGGCACTTGATGATGACATCAGTCCTTGGTCTTTAGTCGAGTCTGAGCTTGCATGTGTACTTGAATAATCATTTTCACTGTCCCAACCATTTTAATTTTCTTCAATGGATAGGTGTTCTTTACTTGATACACTTGAAACACTAATTGATGGAATAAATTCATCACTGCTACACTCATTTTCTGAATCAATAATATTTGAAGCAACAGCACTTTTACAGCCATAGATAGATCTTACATACATGATTCCAACACAATGTTTGTGTCAAATGCATGCAGCAAAATGACAAGAGGAAAGTAAAGTACTTTCAGGTTTGGCAAGATGATTACCATTAAAAATAATGCTGTCTTCTTTTATGAATAAGTTTTGCCCACCTGCTGAAATAAATGTTTTATGAAGTAATCAAGTTTAATATAAATTAATACTGAAAATATGCTTATTTTCTAAAGAAAATACATTGGGGTCCAGTTGGACCCACTGGTAACAAGCGTACAAAATGTATGATTAGTGAGTTTGACAGTGCCGTGACCCAAAATAAAACCGGAAGTGATATTCCGCGCCACCCCGGCCTGATCCTTTGTGTCCCCAAAAGTGGTCTGCTGTAAAGACCATTCATACTTCTTACGTCATTCATTCATTCAAATATCATGTGATAATAACAGACGCCATGTTGGCTTTTGCAGAAAAGGTTAGGGTAAAATTCCGTGCACAGCGATTGGTTGAAATTATCATAACCTTTTAAATAAATTGATTTATTTAATACACAGTAAGTAATTTTATTTTCTAGAGGTGTTTTTGTAAACTTTTGAATATATTGAGATGGATTTTTGAATTCTGCACCCATGTTTACATATATTTGGAGAACTTCATCGCCAGTCATCTTCCAATTGTGGTATTAAAAAATAATTATGCGGGGATGTTTTAACTTTATGAATAGAAAGCCATGATGGCAGCCGACGCAAAATATCGATCGGACCAGCTCAAAACGAGCAATTTGAACTATTAAAGTTAAAGAAAATACAAGTTTAAAGATTATTAATAATTTATTTGTATACTTATACTATTTTTTTGTCATTTAACATGTCGGAACTTATTATTGAAGATCGGTTTCCATATCCGTCTATGACCAGTTTGAGACAATCTCGCATGGACCGGAAGTGGAAATAAATGGACGACACATATTTTACTGAAATTAAGGAAATCATGTCAATTTTTTATACAGAGATACATGATACTTATATGTGAATCTCCGCTTAGAATTGACATACAAGCATCTTTGAGGTACATTAGATTTGGTTTTTAAGGTCCATCTATCTGTGGTGGTTTAATTAGTAAATACTCAATTTTAAAATCATAATTGCACCTGCTAGTATGATCATCATACATAATAATGATGTGATTTTCAGTCGATTTTAAAAATATTTTTAGCATGTTATGTTTTGGGGGGAATATATTGTTTACAAAGTTAGTTTAGTTTAGTTTAGTCGTTGGATCAACATCACGGCACACGGTTTAACCCATAAGTGCTCCGTTTTCCTCCTAACTCAAACCTGAGTCTGGAGAAACTCAGCTCAATGCAAGAACTCCGTTGCATCGGCGAGGATCCTGAAATACTTTGGGTAGATTTTTAACTCAAAATTTTGCCCGGGCAGCGCCGTTAGGCTACTCTTTTTCGATTTCCAACTGCCAAGGGATTTTTTACGTGTGCAACAATACACACGGGTGTCCGATCTCACTACCCAGAGACCAGGGAAAATTTTATTACTGGAAGTCCAGGTGGATTTTTAAAATAAATTCCGGTCCTCACCGGGGCCCGAACCTGGGACCTCCAGCACTCGAGGCGGACACCATACCTCGAGACCACTCAGCCCCCTTTACAAAGTTATAAAATATCAAACATGTTAAAGCAAATTTAAGAAAAGTAGAGAAAGCGAAAGTTGACGCTGGGGTCCATTTGAACCACCTGGTAGTTATAGGGTTAAAATAGTTTACTGCAGGCTTTCCTCTTCAAGACTAAAAAACTTACTTTTACACATCCTTTTCACACCCAAACTAACCAAGAGTATATTTTATTATTCTTATTAAGTTGCATGTCCTTCACAGGACGTAGCAGTCAACCCCAGCATTTTCACTGTTTGTGATTCCTGGGCAAATTTTACGTTCAGTAGTTTGCCATTACTTTCTGAACGACAGGCCCCTATACCTTTTTAAAAAAAAACAGCACCGCCGTGTTTCGAACCCAGGTATCCGGGCTCACAAACCACGTTCACAAGCCCTTAGCCACAGAGACTGATATTTTATTATAAGTGCTATAAAATAAGATTTATAAACTACTGTAAATATATTTGATTACTATAAGTAGGGTGTTCCATCGTGCCATTACCCGAAGTAAAAACAAAATTCATGTACGGAGTCGTCCCGCCATTGAAAATGTAGTCCCGGAAAACGCTGTCTAATTTACCATGCATTCTTTCGACGTCATTCATTCATTAAAATCTCACGTGAAAATAACACACGTCATCCGGGGTTTTCCAAGAAAGGTATGCCTAATATTCCGCGCACAGCGATTGGTTGAAATCATCGTGACCTTTTCTATAAATAACATTATATTTCATACTTACCGTATTTTATTGTTTTTTTGGTGTTCTAAGTCGAAGTAAATCAATTATAGATGTATTTTTTAATTCTGCATACAATTTAAAATATATCTGGAAAGTTTCATCGCTTTATAATCTCCGCCGGGTGAATGTAAACAACATTTCTGCGAAGATGTGTTTTTTTGCTTCTTGCGGTTAATAAATCGGAATGGCAGTGCACTTTGTAACACTATTCTGGTGTTCTAAGTCGAAGTAAGTCAATTATAGATGTATTTTTAAATTCTGCATACAATTTAAAATATATCTGGAAAGTTTCATCGCTGTTATAGCTTCATCTGTGGATGAAAAACAACATTTTATGCAAAGCGTGTCTTTGTGAATGGAGTAACGCAAATGGCATGCTCCATGGCGACTGCGCATGCGCACATCGATCGAAGTGGCATGTAATTTATACTTACTGTAATTAATTTTTTTTTGGTGTTCTAAGTCGAAGTAAATCAATTATAGATGTATTTTTAAATTCTGCATACAATTTAAAATATAGCTGGAAAGTTTCATTGCTTTATAATCACCTTCGGGTGATGTAAACAACATTTCTGCGAAGATGTGTTTTTTGCTCTTTGCGCATATATATCGGAATGGCATGTGCACTTTGTAACACTATTCTGGTGTTCCATATAGGAGTAATTCAATTATAGAAGTATTTTTGAATTCTGCATATAATTTTAAATATATCTGGAAAGTTTCATCAGCTGGTGTAGCTTCAGCTGTGGATGATAAAGAACATTTTCAGCGAAGCGTGTTTTTGTGAATGGGTAAACGCATGGCCATGGGCCATGGCGACTGCGCATGCGCGTATCGATCGCTATGGCATGTTACACTTTCACTTGTCAACACTCAAAATGTGCAATTTGAACTACTAAAGTTAAAGAGAACACAAGTTTAATGATTATTAATAACTTATTTGTATATTTGTGCTATCTTTTAATCATTTAACATGACGGAACATATTTTTGAAGTCAGTTTTCATAATCCGTCTATGACCCGTGTTGGTTGAGACCAACCTCGCACGCGGAGAAAAATGAAAACGGCAAGCTGAACCGTAAATAATGTTTGTCTGGCGCTTTCAATAGAAAACCATCACTTGTAGATGGATCTTCGAATTCTGCATAAGATTTTTCAGACATTTGGAAAGTTTCATCGCTAACTTGCTTTAATTGTGGGTAAAAAAACAGGCGAAAATGTTACGATCATCAAACCCAAAACGGCGGCTTTACTATATAAATATCTTTGCAGAACAAGCATTGTGTGCTCGTTAGCGTAAGTCGTAAGCAGCCCGCCTGTCTGTGTCACGCGGGAGATCGGGGTTCTGTTCCCGGCTGGTCATGTATTTTTTTTTTTGAAATTTTTCACAAAATTATTAGGTGATATAATAGAAACTTTTAAACATTACGAAGTAAAATATTATACAGAACTAAGAAACTGGAAGTTTGTGAATAAAGTGTGCTCTATGGATCTGTGCAAGCTGCCGACTGCCGGGGAGCAAGCAGCGGAATTATCGCATATCGGAATCGATGAATCCAATAGATGTCTTTGTTTAATGTGAATTTTAATTGCCATATAAAATGTCGCTCCCGGAATCAGCAAAGTTTCATCGCTAAACTTGCTCGAATTGTGGCTGAAAAACAGATTTTCTGCGAAGATGTGACTTTGTGAATATTGGAAACCCACGGGTCATGACGGCTGCGCATATCGTATCGATTGCGCTACACTTTTCAACACATAAAACGTGCGATTTGACCTACTAAAGTTAAATAGAACACAAGTTTAAAGATTATTAATAATTTATTTGTATACTTGTACTATTTTGTAATCATTTAACATGACGGAACATATTTTTGAAGTCAGTTTTCATATGACCGTTTGAGACAATCTCGCACGCATAGACGCGCAGACACCAGCGGGAGTCGCTGGTTGGAGGAAAGGGACACACTATAGAGTTCTCATTACGGGTGAATAGAATGAGAAATCGCAACTCGTCTCACCTTCACAAAGATGTGAATATCTTCACTTAAAGTGACATACAGGCATCATTGAGGTACCATTAGATTTTGAATTTCAAGGCCTATCTACTGTGGCAGTATCATTTGTAAATACTCAAAATTAAATTGATGATGGGACTCGCTACTATAAGACAGTAAGTAAGCCGATACTCCGATAGTAATTCAATCAATCAATCATGTGCCATGCCGGGAAGCGTGGGCGGTCATGATTCGCCATTTCACTCGATCACCAGAATCGTGGATCAGCTCAGTGTTCCTGTCTCGTCCATGCCATGTGGCCAAGCCATTCAGGTATTTTCCTCTCGGTCTTCCTCTTAGTCTGTTCCCTTCGATCTTGCCAGCTGTCACTAAGTTCTCCAGTCCATTTCTTCTCATAACATGTCCAAAAAATTTTGACTGTCTACGTCTAATTTCTCGAATCAATCTACGATTTTCATTTGTCTCTTGTAGTACTTGGTCATTGGTTTTTCTATCTGTCCATGGTATTCTTTGCATTTTCCTCAGAAACCACATTTCTGCAGCCATCAGATGTTTTTCAGCTTGACTGCACATTGTCCAAGTTTCACATCCATACAAAAGAACAGGCTCTATGTATCCCCTCAACACTCTTTTTTCTCGTTTCAATTGACATCATTTTATTGGTCAGAATGAGTCAGAATGTTTTTCATCTTGCTAAAGGCTACTTTCGCAATGGCGATTCTTGTTCTAATCTCTTCAAGGCATCTGCCATCAGATGTTATGACTGTTCCGAGATAATTGAACCGATTCACTTGTTGAAGAATATTCCCATTTACTTGTATATTACATTGTGGTGCTTCGTGCTTCCTAGTGACGACCATAACCTGTGTCTTCCTACAATTTAATTCCAACCCCAGCTGCTCACTGTGTACAACCACAGCGTCTACTAATTGTTGCAGATCCTGTGCATTGTCTGCAATCAATACTGTATCATCTGCATATCTAATGTTATTTATGTTTCGTCCTCCAATGCTGATTCCATTTAGGTCTTCTACATTTCTGAAAATATTTTCACTGTATAGGGAAAAAAGATCTGGAGACATTACACATCCCTGCCTAACACCTCTCTTAATAGGTTGATATTGTCCTACTTCATTATCAATCCTTATGGCAGCTTGTTGTTTCCAATATATGTTTTTTATAAGTCTAATGTCTTTCCCATCAATTTGTAGATCTGCAAGCATATCCACAATGTTGACATGTCTAACTCTATCAAAAGCCTTTGTGTAGTCAATAAAGCAAAGATGTATATCATTGTTTACTTCTAAAGCACGTTCAATAACTGTTCGCAGCATATACACAGCATTTACTGTACCCTTTCCTTCTACAAACCCACATTGTTCTTCCCCTATTTCAGGTTGTATTTTCTTCCTCACTCTTTGCATGATAATTCGTAACAAAATCTTTGTGATGTGACTCATTATACTAATTGTTCTATGTTGATCACATTCTAAGGTTCCTGATTTCTTTGGGATTGCAATAAATACAGAATTACATAATTCAGAAGGTATATCTCCAGTATCATATAATGTGTTCAGCAGTCTAGTGACTTGCTCTAGTCCAAATTCTTCTAAAGCTTTAATCATTTCTGTTGTGATGTTATCTGCACCGGGGGCCTTGCCAGCTTTCATATGCTTAAGAACATTTTGAACCTCCATCTTTAAAATTTCTGGTCCTTCATTATTAAATCTAATAGCATACTGTTCCTCTCTGTTATCATTATACAGGTCTTTCACATAATCTGTCCATACATGTAGAATCTGATCTTTTTCTATTATGATTTTGCCATCTTTAGTTTTTAGACAGCCTGTTGATGTACTTGTTCTTTTATTAGTAAGTTCCTGAATTCTTTTGTGCACTAATTTGGTATTTTGACTGTTGTGTTGTTTTTCAATTTCTAAGCACTTTTCCTCAAGCCATGATTCTTTTGCCTTCCTACATAATACTCTGACTTGTCTGTGAATTTCTTCATATTTGGCAGGATTATTTTTGTTGAGTCTTCTTGTTTCCATTAAGTGTAAAATTTCCTCAGTCATCCATTTCTTACGACCCACCTTCTTTAATTTTGGAATAGTTGTTTCTGCAGCCACATTGATTGAATTCTTTAACATTTCCCATTGATCATCCACATCCTGGAATAGGATCTCTAGATCAGACAATATTTCAAATCTGTTCTGTACTTCTATGTTGAATTTGTTTTGTATTTCCTTGTCATTATTCAATGTGCACAAATCATATTTAGTGTTTCCTGTTGTATACTTGACTTTCTTCAACTTTATCCTCAATGTTCCTGTGAGTAATCTGTGGTCACTATAACAATCAGCACCTGGAACTGTTTTTGCTACTGTTAGCGCGTTTCTAAATCTTCTGCTAATGAGAATGTAGTCAATCTGGTTTCTAATCCTGCTATCAGGACTCCTCCAGGTCCATAAACTTCTAGGTGTTGCTTGAACCAGGTATTTCCTACAATCATTTCCTGTTCTTTTGCCAGTCTGTATCCTCTTTCATTTCTCTTTCCTAAACCATAGTTTCCTACTGTGTATCTATCCCCTTGATTTCCTACTTTTGCATTGAAGTCCCCTATTATGATTATTCTGAATTTTACATTTCTTTAAGGCAGACTCTATGTCATTATAAAATTCCTCTACACTATCTTCACTGGACTCTCCTGTTGGGGCATATACCTGAATAACATTTATGTTAAAAGGTCTGCCACTCAATTTAACTAGTAGAACTCTGTCCGACACAGCCCAATATCCCTGAACAGACGTTGATGTTTTCCGGTCCAAAATTATTGCCACTCCCCTATGTCGATCTTCACCTCCAGAATAAATAATCTTAAAATCTTTATGTATCTTGATGCCTGCTCCTGTCCATCTCGTTTCGCACATACCTAATATATTAATTTTTTCTCTTTGAATTTCTTGTGTTATGTTCTCTAATGTTCCGTCGTTGTTTAACGTCCTAACGTTCCATGTTCCTAATTTTAATGTCTCTGTCCTTGTCTTGCGATGATCAGTCTTTAAGCGAATCATAATAAACTAGGCACTTTCAAAGAGGTAGTGTGCCGTTGCTTTCCTCTATGGCAGTGACCATACTGGCCGGATGACCGCAATCATTGTCTCTCGAAAGAGATCTTCTGCTTGCAGTCGCGAAACTCGAGACCATAACCAACAAATATCTGTCGGCTGCCCTCAAAATTTCATCCACCACCTGCCTTCCGTGGCTTCTTTTGAACACTTCCAATACACGAAAACGAAATAACATCACATAATGCAAAGGAAAAACACTATCCACACGAATTTCACGGGAATTTCCATAGGGAATCCACAGAAAAACACTGAACACAGCGTCTCCCCTAAGAACAACGAGTCATCGCGTCGCCATAATAGTTATATCGTCAAAACAGCAGAACTAAAACAAAGTCTTTATGGCTAATAAGTGAGTGCCATGTCTTACAGTTCTTACACTACACACAACGTAAGTCAAAGTGTAAAAAGTGTGAAGAAGAAGTGGCCCTCAAGTGCAGCAGACGTCACCGACACTGACGTGACAGTGAAAGTGTTTTGTTGATGGAAGAAACGATTATTAATTTGTAGCAGTAACTTGTACTTGTAAAACAAAAGTATACTCAGACATACACTCGTTTGTCCAAACTAATGCCTAAATACTACTGAGTTGAAGAACGGCAGATACGTTTGAAGTGTGAACGGTTTGAAGATTGCATCACAATTGATGAAAAGTTTTACCTTAGAATTAAGTCGTACGGTGTTTGCAGCTTCGACAACACAGAAATACGCAAATAGGTCTGCCGTCAATTGTGTCATTTGTCGTAACAACTTCGCGACAATGGTTTCTAAGAAAGTCATGGCAATCAGTAACATGGGAAATTCCACGAATGTGTGACATCGTTTCTGTTTCTGGCAATGGCTAGCACGTATGGGAATGTTCCGAGTGCTGTCATGTTGGTTCTTGACTCAACTGCTCAACTCAACTAAGCCTCACTTAACTTAACTAACACAATGAATTGCGTTGCACTGTTAAACTTAAACCCTGTTAGGGTTGCCAGATACTTGAGCACCAAAAGGAGGACATACTGAATGTTTCATCTGAATCGTTCCTCCAGATTAAATTTAAACCTACAAACTACAACAATCAGTACAATTTCATTACAATAGCGACATAGGAGTCGAGTATTAATATTAATTATTATTATACTCCTGTCAGTATAGTCAATAGTAGATATTAGTGTTGACAGTCCCGGTTTTTTATGGAATATTTCACCATTCCGAAACATATTTTCAGTACATTTATTAGTTCTGGTTCTCCCCCTGTCAAATGATAGATTTATTTAGTCTTTTTTTTTTTTAGTCGTTGAATCAACATCACGGCACACGGTTTAACCCATAAGTGCTCCGTTTTCCTCCTATAGTATGTCCACATTTGGTTACCTTTATTCACGATCAATTATTTTGAAAACTGTCTGTTGCATCGTTATGAAATTTTTCCAGCCGTCTTATATTTATCCCCACCCAAGGAATAGTCTTTGAAAGGTCCAAAAACAACTTAAATCATTGAAAGCGGCGACATTCCTTTGATCTTTTGCTGAACAACTAGTGATTTCTCGCTAACGAAGTTATTTTTACGGTAATGTGAGACATGTCAATTCTGTTCACACACAAAGGCGTATCCGGATTCGTATGAGAGTGGGTGCAATGAAAGAATTAGCTTAAAATCGACAGGGTCGGCTGCATTGCACCGGGTGTTTATCCCATATGGCTCAGTTTCTTTCCGCAGCGCGGAAAGCGTCGCACAAAGCACGAACTCCGTAGCTCCAGCGACGACCCTCGGGAGTGTCCGGAAAAAAAATGCACTCTTGAAATGAAGGACGCGGCCCGGAATCGAACATACAACCTTCAATCCATCCTTTCTCCAATAGTCCTCTTCCTCTTTCAACACATGGTCCTGACGTTTTTTCCAGTAACTTTTATCAATATTTAATAGCGCGGACAGACAGACAGACAGAAAGGTAGGTAGGTAGGCAGAAAGGTAGGTGGGTGGGTGGATGGATGGCTGGCTGGCTGGCTGACTAGGTGGGTCGGTCGGTCGGCCGGCAGGCAGATAGATAGATAGATAGATAAGCAGGCAGGAAGGCAGGCAGATAGATAGGTAGATAGATGGATAGATAGATAGATAGATAAGCAGGCAGATAGATAGATAGATAGATAAGCGGGCGGATGGACGGACGGACAGACAGACAGAAAGGTATGTAGGTAGGTAGGTAGGCAGAAAGGTAGGTGGGTGGGTGGATGGCTGGCTGGCTGACTGGGTCAGTCGGCCGGTTGGTTGGCCGGCAGGCAGGCAGATAGATAGATAGATAGATAAATAAGCAGGCAGGTAGGCAGATAGATAGATAGATAGATAGACAGACAGATAGATAGATAGATAAGCAGGCAGGTTGGCGGGCAGGCAGGCAGATAGATAGATAGATATCGGTCGGTCGATCGGCCGGCAGGCAGGCAGGCAGATAGATAGATAGATAAGCAGGCAGGTAGGCAGATAGATAGATAGATAGATAAGCAGGCGGGCAGGCGGGCAGGCAGGCAGGCAGGCAGATAGATAGATAGATAGATATCGGTCGGTCGATCGGCCGGCAGGCAGGCAGGCAGATAGATAGATAGATAGATAGGCAGGCAGGCAGGCAGATAGATAGATAGATAGATAGATCCCCGCCAGAAGCCGGGCCTTTCAAGCTAGTTTATTTATATAATCACGTTTCATGAAAGAACCCCCATTTGGAGACACCTCTGAATCTTCGCGCTGTTTGTTTCAAAACGGAAATCACGTGAAAATGTCAAAATCTGCCGGGACGTCTCTTGGTGAAGCTGTAATACTGTTAAAATCATGGACGTAATCTCTAAATCGTAATTAATATACCGCATATAAACTAACTTTGAAATCTGCTGTAAAATCTCCAGAACAAAAATTTTTTTGTTGGGTGGACATAATGATAAGGTTATATACTAAATCTCATCATTTTACCTCAGATGGTTACTGAGAAGCCTGAAACAGGCTAATGAAACTAGAACATTATATACAACAATAAGACAGAGACAAACAGCTTTCTTCGGTCATGTGATGAGAAGAGATGCATTGGAGAACATCGTAACAACTGGAAAGATCGAGGGGAAGAGAGGCAGAGGTAGACCAAGAGAAGTGATGCTTGATGGATTGAGACGGTGGCATGGAGGAATGTCAGCAGCAGAGTTGATCCAGAAAACCAAAGACCGAGATCTATGGAGAGCCATGAACGCCTACGCCAGCCGGCACGGCACTTGATGATGATGATGATGGTTACTGAGATATTGAATTTTATATTGAGGCAAAAAAAAAAAAAAACACACACACTATAACTCAAACCTGAGTCGGTAGTTATAGAGGGAAAAACGATCTGGAGACATTCATTGAATGATTACATATCCCTGTCTGTACTCTTTTTCGATTTCCAACTGCCAAGGGATTTTTTACGTGCGCAACAATACACACGGGCGTCCGATCTCACTACCCAGAGATCAGGGGAAATTTTATTACTGAAGTCCAGGTGGATTTTTTAAGTAAATCCCGGTCCTCACCGGGGCCTGAACCCGGGACCTCCAGCACTCGAGGCGGACACCATACCTCGAGACCACTCAGCGCCCCCCCCCCCCCCCCCCCCGGTCCCAGATTTATTTAAATCAAAGTCTGTCTTGATTTTCAGTCGGTATAGTTATAGAGGGAAAAACGATCTGGAGACATTCATTGAATGATTACATATCCCTGTCTTACACCTCTCCTAATAGGCTGATATCGACTCACTTCGTTATCAATCTTTTTGGCAGCTTGTTGTTTCCAATATATGTATTTTATGAGTTTAAGGTCTTTCCCATCAATTTGTAGATCTGCAAGCATCTCCATCATGTTGACATGTCTTATTTTATCGAAAGCTTTTGTGTAGTCAATAAAGCAAAGTTGTAAGTCTTTGTTTATTTCTATAGAACGTTCATTTAATGTTCTCAGCATATACACAGAATTTACTGTACCATTGCCTTCTACAAACCCACATTATTCTTCCCCTATTTCGGGTTTTACTTTCTTCCTTACTCTTTGCATGATAATTCTTAGAAAAATCTTCGAGATGTGGCTCATTCTGTTCGATGTTGATCAAATTTCAAGGCTGATTTCTTCAGGATTGCAATAAATATAGAATTATATAATCCAGGAAATATATCTCCAGTATCATATATTGTGTTCAGCAGTCTAGTGACCTGGTCTATTCCATATTCTTCTTAGGCATTGATCATTTCTGTTGTGACCTTTCACATAATTTGACCATGCATATAAAATCTGATCTTTTTTTTTTAGGCAACCTGTTGATCACTGGTATCATGAAGGCTAATAGACTACAATGGCTGGGGCATATAGAAAGAATGGAAGATAATAGGGAAACAAAACTCGCTTACACTCAGGAAATAAATGACCGTAGACCCCGAGGTAGACCAAGAAGGCGGTGGAGAGATAATATACATACAGACCTACAAGCACTTGGAATCAACGACTGGCAAGAGAAGGTCCACCAGAGAGACGAATGGAGACAGATTGTATTTGCAGCAAAGAACCTCAATGGCTCGGAATGCTGAAGAAGAAGAAGAAGTTGATTTGTGTGTTATTATGTTAGTGATGTCATTAATTCTTTTGTGCATTAATTTGGTATTCTGGGCATTGTGTTGGTTTTTAATTTCCCTGCAATGTTCTTCAAGCCATGCTTCTTTTGCCTTTTTGCATACTTTCCTAATTTTCCTGTGAATCTCTTCATATTTTTCATGGTTATTTTTGTTATTTCTTCTTCTTCTTCTTCTTCTTCTTCTTCTTCTTCTTCTTCTTCTTCTTCTTCTTCTTCTGCATTCATTCTGAGAGCTTTTTCGGATGTGATTACATTGTGCCTGTTTACAGCAGAGCTGTGTTCTTGTGCCATTAGGCCGACACATCTGACTTCTGCGGGCATTTGTTGACCAGGTTAACCTTCCCAGGTGTTATTTCTTCTTATTTCCATGAGTTTTAAGATATCTTATGTCATTCATTTCTTGCATCCCATCATCTTTATTCTTAGGATGGTTGTTTCTGCAACTTGGTTGATTGATTTCTTTAATATTTCCCATTGATTGCTGACATCTTGAAATAATATTTTCATATCGGACAATGCATCAAATCTGTTCATTACCTCTATGTTGAATTTATGTTTTATCTCCTCACTCTTCAGTGCCCGTAGATCAAATTTTGTGTTTCTTGATGTATATTTGACATTTTAAAATTTTATATGTATATTGCTTTTAAAATTAGAAAATACTGATTGTGGTCTTAGAGTACGTTAACATATCACGCACACTGTAAAAAATTAGAAGTCAATGATGTGGTCTGGGAATACTCACCATGTCAGTTGCAGTGTGAAGCATTAGAAGTTACTGACTGTGGTCACCATGTCAGTCACAGTGTAAATAAGTAGAAGTTTCTGACTGTGGTCATCATGCCAATCAGTGTAAAAAAATAGAAGTTTCTGACTGTGGTCTCATGTAAATCACAGTGTAAAAAATAATTTTCTGACTATGGTCATAATGTCAATCACAGTGTAAAAAATAGAAGTTTCAGACTGTGGTCATTATGTCAATCACAGTGTAAAAAAATAAGTTTCTGACTATGGTCATCATGTAAATCAGTGGAAAAAATTAGAAGTTTCTGACTGGTCATTATATGAATCACAGTGTAAACATTTAGAGGCTTCTGACTGTGGTCATTATGTCAATCAAAGTGTACAAAATTAGAAGCTTCTGACTGTGGTCACTATGTCAATCTTTGTGTAAAAAATTAGAGGTTTCTGACTGTGGTCATTATGTCAATCACAGTGTAAAACATTAGAAGTTACTCATTATGGTTACAATGCCAGTCACAGTGTAAAAAATTAGAAGTGTGGTCTGGGAATACTCAGGATGTTAGTCAACATCACCATTATCAACATCATAAGCCATGCCAAATGGCGTACATACTCATGTCTCTCCGTATATCTTTGTTCTTGGTGCTCTGTCAGTTCTACTTCTGCCATTCTCCCAAACCACTGTCTTAGATCATCAAGCATTATTTCTCTCTGCCTTTTTTACAGCTGATCTTACCAGTCAACACAACTTTCCTCAATGCCTATCATCTCATTATATGACCCCCCCCCCCCCACAAAAAAAATATTTGTCTCATTCATTTATCTGTGTGTAATTTTCTAGTTTCACTTGCTTCTTCCAGGCCATCATTGTTAGTTACACTAGCCATTCAATGTATTCACAACATTAATCTCAGACACCACATCTCCGCTGCTTTCAAGCTCTTCCAAATGTGTATGTCTCATGGTGTAAAAAAAAAATGAGAAAAAACAAACGGAATGAAGGCAGAAGAATCATAAATGACACTTCGCCAAGACAATGAAATATGAGTTTATGAGAACAGCATCCAGAATGAAGGCATACGAATCATAAAGGACACTTTATGAAGACAATGAAATATAAGTTTAGACATTACACAGTCAGGTCTAGATGTGCCATTGTTCAGGACAGAGACGGCATGCATTGTAGGAACAATTTCCAGCCCTGACATTAGCTGAGAGAGACCCTGAGCACCTATGGGTCATTTGTAGTAAGAGCCACACTGCCTGTCATAGTATATTAGCTGATTCTGTAAATATTCTAGTATTATATTCACTGGCTGTATAATTTTGCAGCAATGCCAACTATTACATTTTTGGTTAGGTTCGTTGCTTTTTCACACATTTGTACACATACGCAGATATATTGTTGCTATTTCACACACATATACACATAATTAGATGTACTGTTGCTATTTCACACACACACAGATGTATTGTTGCTGTTGTGTGTGCGCGCATGCACTTATACACACACACACATACATATAGATGTATTATTATGAACTCAATTGCTATTGAGTGCTTACTCTTCATCACAACAGCAGGTAGTGAATGTGGAGTACACATAAAATTAGCAGTGAAAATGACTTGGACAACATAACTATCACAGTGTTGTACGGGGAAGGGGGGGGGGGGGTTGCAGTTAATATAAATACAGCTCAAGACAGCTGAGAAAGAAAAAAAACTCATGGTATTGTTCAGAACACAGAGAGAACAGTTCTATTCATTAACAAATTACAAATAATGAAAAATGTATACATAATGTATTTATTTTTATAGACATCAGTGCTATACAGCATGAATAATATTTAATAGTAGCATTGGTAAAGAACAGTAAAACATTAAAATAAGTGGTGAAAGACTTGTGTTAGTAGTATATACAGCACAGAGTACAAGAAAACCGAGCTCTCTGTTGCTTAAGTGAAACTCTTCTGGCTGGGACAGCATCCTGAAGATGACAATATGCTGATCTCTGGCAATGCACTGCTTGCTATACTCTCTGCAAAACTGAATTGAGAAGACAAGCATCGTTAGAATCTATTATGAACACGGAGGAAGTTCTTCTACATGAAAACTATGTTTCAAAGATTACTATTGATATCACTAAGAGCAGACCACATTGCACTCTGAGTACGTTCAAAGGTATTCAGTATTCGCCAGCAGGTAGCTAAGGAATCATCTAGTGCCTCTTCAACTGGCATAGGTGATCATGTGTCTCCACATCTTGCGATTTCCACCAGCATGTAGCAGTTCAATTGCTGTGCCATGACCAAAGGCTGCCAAAAATCTTTACTTGGTGTCTTGTTTGGTCACTCCTCCCACAAATATTCCCAATTGTAAAATGTGGCCAAAATATTATGACTGCATCTTTCTAATGTTTGTAATACGTTGTCTTTGTGTTTCAGAGCCATTTTCAGAGCATTTCTATTACTTATATTGGCTGTCCAAGGAATGTTCATCCTTTTTCTGTATAACCTCATCTCTGAGGCTTAGAGATCTTTACTTGTTTACTAATTGTCCAAGGTTCACAGCCATAGTTTAAAATTGGTTCTATGTAATATGTAAAAATTATTTTTTTTTAAAAAATCACTTCAGGGTCGACTTCATTGCACCGAGTTTTTATCCCATATGGCTCAGTCTCACAAAGCATCACACAAAGCACGAACTTCATAGCTCCAGTGATGACCCTCAGGAGTCTCAGAAAAATGCACTCGTTTCGGCCCGGAATTGAACCCACAACCTTCGGAGCCCGAGTCAGTCGGCTTGACCACTTTGCCACTGAGACTCCCATTTATCTACATCCAATGAGCCGGTACTGAGCCGAAGGGGTTATAGCGTGATTCTCAATCCCGCATACCACATTCAAAACACAGTGAAGGCGATCTGTAAACAGTGGTTTGCCACATCCATATGGCAGTATCTACCATGGATACATTTAGATGCTTACAGGCCATGCTCATTATTCTACACTGATATTAATAACATTTCCTTGTTTACTTTTCTATATTTCAAGCCTGTTCTCATGTCCAAAATATTTCACATTTCTCATTTAAGTTTATCTTAATAACCATTCTTCAATGCTGAATTATTGTTGGACATATGTGTCTGTTCTCTTTTCTGTCCAATAAATGTTAATACTTTTCTTAATATTTATATCCAAAGGTGAGTATGTGCTTTCCAGCTAATTTGTTAATTACCCAAGTTTTGCACCCATAAATTGCCACAGGAGATATGCACGCCCTTAGTATTCTAACGTTTACTTTTCGGTCTTTTCCACTCCATTCCTTGTTTCCCTGGCTCAGATCCACACTCAAAGGGCAGAAATTAAATGATGTTGACAGCATTCTCATTAATGCTTTTCACACTATACCAGCACTTGGTCCTCTCAGTAATTGATTATGGATTAGGTCTGCTCACTGTCTCAGAAAGTCAGCTGGTGAAGTTAGAGCGCATACATAATGAAGCTATGCGGGTCATTCTGGGATGCACTAGAGACACCCCAGTAGTGTGTATGCGTTACATCCTTGGTCTGCCGACTGTTGCTGGTAGGCTCAAGGTGATGCAGGCGAAGACATACCTCAGAGTAGCTGCAGACATAGACCACCCACTGCATGAGGCGCTGGACGCAGTTAAGGGTCAGCGACTGATAAGAGAGAAACCATGGATGGCTCAGGCGGAGGATACGATCAGACAGGCGTGCCCCTTGGAGAACATTAGGCGTGGAGAGGAGTGGGTCAGAGTGCCAGCGGAGCAGTCAGACTTGTGCAGAGTTATAATCACATTAAGCAGGGAGTGGCCAGCAGGGGCCACGGAAGTGGAAATCCAGCAACTAATTCAGGATAATGCTCACTTGGGTGATGTGATTATCTACACAGATGGTTCGGTGTCAAGAGGTGAGAGAAGTGGCTGGGGGTTCATAGCCAAAGCTAATGGTCGATGTTTGGGGCGGGAGAGCCTGGCATATGATACCACAACATCCAGCTTAAGAATGGAGGTGGAGGCAGTCACTGCGGCTCTCCGCTGGATGGAGAATACGACACACACACAACGTGATTGTAACTGACCCAGAAAGCATGCTGACGAGGGTGAGGACGGACAGGCTTCGTGCGGAGTGGCTTGCTTCGCTTCGGAGGTCACGGGTGACAAGCATTGCCTGGATCTTTTCTCCGGGGCATGCCGGTGTTCTGGGAAATGAACAGGCGGACAGATTGGCTGGCTCTGCAGAACTTGGTGGAGTATTGATACATGACAAGGCAGATGTGGTTGCGGCCTTGTGGGAGCATGCACACCTCGGAGGAGCAAATGGATTACCATGGTCTGGCAAGAGTGAGACAGCGAGGAGTGACGAGGGGATCTGGCCGGCGCTCAACGCTCAGAGGAAAGGCGAGACGTACTTATAATCAGATTGCTATTGGTGTTGGAACTCTTCGCTGGCTGCTGAGGATGGGGACGGAGCACTTATGGGAATGCCCCGAATGCTGTGATGTTGATTCCTAAATCAATCAATCAATCATTAATGTGACAATGGAGCTGAGAGCAGTTCGAAAAACAAAATGGGTTCCAGGAATATTTCCAACAACAGTAAGACAATGAAGTGCCTAGTTTATGAAGGGAATATCATAATATGTTACTGATGTTTATCATCATCATGTTATAGGTGCTTTGCAGAACATTGCTCCCTGCAAGACTCTTTGTCTCTTGTCACTTTCCCTGCCTCATTTATTTTCATATCCAAGTTGTCTTTAGTGTCTTGTGTCCACCTTCGTGCTGACTGACCCCTGCCTCTCCTTCCATAAATCACGCCGCTACGTTCAGTGCAGCCAAAGTATTTCAGTTTGTGAAACATGATGCTGTTTATCATAAAATTATCAAATTACTAAAATAAAACCAGTTTTGCTCCCCCGATGTGTCTCCACCTTGACGTGGTGGGGGAGCTTGCGTGTCCCATCGACCCCATTTGCTTGCTGATGGATGAAAAACTACATATTGGACAGCTTATGGGATAGGGACCAGACTAAGAGAGACACAACCTGCTGCTCTGCAGGTGAGACTGAGGATAGCAGTCTAAAATTTAAATCAGGCGCACGAAGGCAGAAGTTCTTGGTCCGGACAAAACACTAAAGGCTCCCTGTCGAGGGCTGTGGCTGAACGCCTCTAAGCCACAAACCCTCGGACCTGAGAGCCGGGCCGATCCCCACCTTTCGAAAAATAAAGGCGTGATACTGAGCAAGCTACATGCTCAGGTCTGATATAAGTTCGAAGGCTCTCAGCTGGGGGATATGAGAGATTCCCGGATGAGAAGGCCAGACCGTTTCTCGTTCACCGCTGCACGAAGGTAAGGTACTGAGCCGGCAGCACAAGTAGCCTACCTCGTGAGCGAGTACAAAAAAGTCAAAAAAGTGCCCCAGTCGAAGAAAATGGCTGCGAAAACTGTATCTAACTCATAGAGAGTGTAAACAAAAGTGGAAGAACGTCTCAATGACGCAAAATGGAACGCACGGCGAGCGAACCTATTGCGTGGTCCGAAGTCAAAAGCAAAAGCTTACCGAGTGGGTGTCGCTTGCAGTCTGACCGTCCCTGGTGTGTGCTTGAGCGATCAGTGGCAAACGAGTTGCCCAACACATGGAAGTGAGGAACTAAAGCAGCCATGAGCAGGACGTGGCAACTCCTCGGGTGAGCCCAGTCACAGAGCAATATGTGCCGGCTCTGCAATTATGGAAGCCTCCTTGGATAGCGAGGGAATGCTCATGGTCTGCCCCTGCCTTCCCTTGAGGGCCGACCACGATGTCGTTCATCGTTCTATCTTGACCAGCTGAGATGTTAGCGACATCACAACAGTCCAACGTGCCTTGAAACCAGAGGAAGGCTAACCTCATTAAAAAATGCCCGCTGAAGTCGGAAGTGTCGTCCTACGGGTGGCAAACTAAAAATTGACACTACGCAATTACGTCCGAGTGAAATGTCTCGTCCGAATGTCTCTCGTGCTAGGAACAGCTCTGACTACCTAGTTTCTGAATGCCGCTCTTGTTCGGAACAGCTCTGACTGGGTAGTTTTCCGAATGTCTGTTGAGCCTGGAAAAGCTCTGATGGGCGCAACGACAAGCACATGTCCGAAAACTCGCTGAGTGGATGCCGTCTGCAAACCTGTCTGGTTTGTGCGGGAATGACCCGGGGAAACGAAATGACCAATATATTGAAGTGAGGATTTAAAGCAGCCATGAGCAGGACGTGACGATCTCCCTCGGTGAGCCCAGATCCAGGGCGTTATGTGTCGGCCCTGCAACTATGGAAGCAACCTTGGATGGCGGAAAATGCTATGGACTGTCCCTGCCTTCCTTTGAGGGATGACCGTTGTCTTCGACCGTTCAACCTTGGCCAGCATGGTTGCAGATGGCACCACAAAAGTGAGAGTCTCCCAGGAATGCTACCTGGTCAAACAAGCACGCTAAAGTCGATGTGTTGGCCTACGGGTTTCGGCCCAAGGGCGCATAACAGACACACCGCAATCACATCTGAAAAAACACTCCGGATGAACGAAAAGAAGAAGAAACCAGTTTTGAAGCTACCTCATAAATCATAAATCTGTTTGAACTTCAAGTCATCAAGTGCTTATTTAGCACTGAATGAAACTTGTCCTACACCACATTATGAACACTGTATAAATAGATGAAGAACATGTACATGATTTAAAGTATCAAACTATAATAACTAGGATAAACAGAATGACAAAGACATAAGAGAGTTACAAACATGAATGCTGGACAAGAGTTTCACTAGGAAAGAAGTAAAGTAGCATCAAGGTCAACAGTAGATAATATTAAGCAGACATATCAAGTAGTCTTTACATTTGATGTGTGTCTCTATATTTATGCTTCATCTTGTTTTTAAGTTTCTTTTGCTTCCTTTTGGGATCAAATGTCCCTTTAAGCTGGAATGTTGCTGTGTCAACATGGAGGGTGTGACCTCTGACATCTACGCCGTCCAGCATCTGGACAGCCAGTGTGACAGACTCTGGCTGGAGAAAGAAGAGAATAAAACTTGTGTTAAGCTCTATATATAGATTTGGTCATTACACTGATGACTGTTCAGCATGGGTTTCTTTGTATTGACACAAACACAATGCACAGTATTACCATTTAATTCTCACAATAAGACAACACAACATCAACTATCTCACAATGATACTAAGACAGCACATAGCAGTACCTATCTCACAACAATACTAACACAACACATATCATTGCCTCTCCCCTGACAATACCATTACAACAAATAACATTACTTCTGCCCCGATATTACCAGCACAACATATAACATTACCTCTGCCACATAACACAACACAACATTAACTATCTCACAATGATGCCAAGATAGCACATAGCAGTACCTATCTCACAACAATATTAATGCAACACATATCATTGCCTCTCCCCTGACAATACCATTACAACAAATAACATTACTTCTGCCTCGATATTACCAGCACAACATGTAACATTACCTCTGCCACATAACACAACACAACATTAACTATCTCACAATGATGCCAAGATAGCACATAGCAGTACCTATCTCACAACAATATTAATGCAACACATATCATTGCCTCTCCCCTGACAATACCATTACAACAAATAACATTACTTCTGCCTCGATATTACCAGCACAACATGTAACATTACCTCTGCCACATAAGACAACACAACATTAACTATCTCACAATGATGCCAAGATAGCACATAGCAGTACCTATCTCACAACAATATTAATGCAACACATATCATTGCCTCTCCCCTGACAATACCATTACAACAAATAACATTACTTCTGCCTCGATATTACCAGCACAACATGTAACATTACCTCTGCCACATAAGACAACACAACATTAACTATCTCACAATGATGCCAAGATAGCACATAGCAGTACCTATCTCACAACAATATTAATGCAACACATATCATTGCCTCTCCCCTGACAATACCATTACAACAAATAACATTACTTCTGCCTCGATATTACCAGCACAACATATAACATTACCTCTGCCACATAACACAACACAACATTAACTATCTCACAATGATGCCAAGATAGCACATAGCAGTACCTATCTCACAACAATACTAATGCAACATATATCATTGCCTCTCCCCTGACAATACCATTACAACAAATAACATTACTTCTGCCTCGATATTACCAGCACAACACATAACATTACCTCTGCCACATAACACAACACAACATTAACTATCTCACAATGATGCCAAGATAGCACATAGCAGTACCTATCTCACAACAATACTAATGCAACATATATCATTGCCTCTCCCCTGACAATACCATTACAACAAATAACATTACTTCTGCCTCGATATTACCAGCACAACACATAACATTACCTCTGCCACATAACACAACACAACATTAACTATCTCACAATGATGCCAAGATAGCACATAGCAGTACCTATCTCACAACAATACTAATGCAACATATATCATTGCCTCTCCCCTGACAATACCATTACAACAAATAACATTACCTCTGCCAAAAAATACTAACACAATAAATAGAACAACATGTCCCACAACAACACTTATACAATACATAGAACAAACCTATTCCACAATGTACAAAAACAGTATGAGACAAATCACACAAGGCTAATTCAATATATAGTACAACAGATCACACAACAACACTTATACAATACACAGTATAACATATCACACAACACTAATACAATACATAGTATGACATATCACACAACTATACAAACACAATGTGTAGCATTACATATCACACAACTATATAAACAATACATACTTTGACATATCACACAACTATACAAACACAATACATAGTATGACATATCACACAACTATACAAACACAATGTGTAGCATTACATATCACACAACTATATAAACAATACATACTTTGACATATCACACAACTATACAAACACAATACATAGTATGACATATCACACAACTATACAAACACAATACATAGTATGACATATCACACAACAACACTTATACAATACACAGTATAACATATCACACAACACTAATACAATACATAGTATGACATATCACACAACACTAATACAATACATAGTATAACATATCACACAACACTAATACAATACATAGTATGACATATCACACAACTATACAAACACAATACATAGTATGACATATCACACAACACTAATACAATACATAGTATGACATATCACACAACACTAATACAATACATAGTATAACATATCACACAACACTAATACAATACATAGTATGACATATCACACAACTATACAAACACAATACATAGTATGACATATCACACAACAACACTTATACAATACATAGTATGACATATCACACAACAACACTTATACAATACATAGTATGACATATCACACAACACTAATACAATACATAGTATGACATATCACACAACAACACTTATACAATACATAGTATGACATATCACACAACAACACTTATACAATACATAGTATGACATATCACACAACACTAATACAATACATAGTATGACATATCACACAACAACACTTATACAATACATAGTATGACATATCACACAACAACACTTATACAATACATAGTATGACATATCACACAACACTAATACAATACATAGTATGACATATCACACAACACTAATACAATACATAGTATAACATATCACACAACACTAATACAATACATAGTATGACATATCACACAACTATACAAACACAATACATAGTATGACATATCACACAACAACACTTATACAATACACAGTATAACATATCACACAACACTAATACAATACATAGTATGACATATCACACAACTATACAAACACAATACATAGTATGATATATCACACAACTATACAAACACCATACATAGTATGACATATCACACAACTATACAAACACAATGTGTAGCATTACATATCACACAACTATATAAACAATACATACTTTGACATATCACACAACTATACAAACACAATACATAGTATGACATATCACACAACTATACAAACACAATACATAGTATGACATACCACACAACTATACAAACACAATACATAGTATTACATATCACACAACTATACAAACACAATATGTAGCATGACATACCCCACAACTATACAAACACAATACATAGTATGATATATCACACAACTATACAAACACAACACATAGTATGACATATCACACAACTATACAAACACAATACATAGTATTACATATCACACAACTATACAAACACAATATGTAGCATGACATACCCCACAACTATTCAAACACAATACATAGTATGATATATCACACAACTATACAAACACAACACATAGTATGACATATCACACAACTATACAAACACAATACATAGTATTACATATCACACAACTATACAAACACAATACATAGTATTACATATCACACAACTATACAAACACAATATGTAGCATGACATATCACACAACTATATAAACAATACATACTTTGACATATCACACAACTATACAAACACAATACATAGTATGACATATCACACAACTAACTATACAAACACAATACATAGTATGACATATCACACAACTATACAAACACAATACATAGTATGACATATCACACAACTGACTATACAAACACAATACACACTCTGACATAAATAATAATGCAGCAACATTTTTTGCCAATTTTCATTTTCTGTGGGACTGCTCACAGTGTTACAGTGTCCAATGATGAAACTAGAGTGCATACATAATGAAGCTTTGCAGGTGATCCTGAGATGTACAAGTGACATACCAGTAGAGTATGGTAAATTAACAAACTTAAACTAAACATGGTCGATCACAAAAACTGAAACTAAATAAACACAACCTGTGAACAAACTAAAATTAAACAACCTATTAAAAAAATGAAGCTAAACATAGTCTATTAAAAAATTGAAACTAAATAAACACAACCTGTTAACAAACTGAAACTAAACATAGCCTATAAAAAAAACTGAAACTAAATAAACACAACCTGTTAACAAACTGAAACTAAACATAGCCTATTTTAAAAACGAAACTAAACAAACATGGCCTGTTAACAAACTGAAATTAAACATAGCCTTTTTAAAAAAATGAAACTAAATAAACACAACCTGTTAACAAACTGAAACTAAACATAGCCTATTTACAAAATGAAACTAAATAAGCATAACCTGTTAACAAACTGAAACTAAACACAGTTTATTTAAAAAATGAAACTAAATAGACAAGATCAGTTAACAAACTGAAAATTAACAAAACCAATAAACTCTTAAAGATTGAGAAAGTATTCCTATGCTTGATGCAGGAGTTTTTGTTGTATTTAAATTTTAATTTACAGTGTTTATTTACTTTTCAAGCCTTTTTCTTTATTCGTTCAATTTGAACTCAAGCGTAGTCCTCACTGGACTGATTTTTGCGAGTGGGCCAGCTTTCCCTATTACCAATGTCCCCCCACCATCAGGTGAACCCACTCCGACTTCTGAGGTACTTGCTATTTACATTCCCAATCATGGATGAGCAGTCAACTTTAAGTCCAACCGACTGGTGTAGGGAGATATCCCTGTAAACCCCAACATTAGCGCACCGGAAGTTTATGAGCGAGTGCTCTTAAACTACTGATCTTATGATTTCCAGTTCAAGTTTACACTTTACTATTGTTATAACTATATTGATATTTTTCTTAAAGTTGCATATCCTTTACAGGACGTTGCAGTCAACACCAGCATTTTACTGCCGTTGTTGATGTCTTGGCAAGTTTTACGTTCAGTAATTTGCCATTGCTTTCTGAACGATCGGCTCCCATACCAACATGTTAGAACTAGCGCGACACGGTCTGCTGCCAAATCAGTCACCACTGTGTTTCGAATGCGGTAAGCGGCATTACGAATCGCGTTCGCAACGCCATCACCACAGAGACCGGCTTGATATTGATATTACACATGCCTATATTGAGAATGTCTATCAAATTGTCAATAGGGAAACATATGTAACAAAATGTGTCATAACAATTGCTGACCATGAATACGGAAAATTTCCATTGGCACCTTGCCGTCTTGACAGATGATAGTTTGTTACATTGTGCTTCATAAAGGCATAATAACTACAACCCATGGCGGTAGCGAATGTGACTGATAAGGCCAATTCGTGCTGTAAATGTTTGTCCACAATGGATGCATGTGAACACATGGTCATTTCCAGAATCATACACCATCTTACGTCTCAGTGTGTGACCTATCTGCAATAATTTTCTCCTTTGTCTTTATTCCAATTCTGATCTTTTCCTTCCATGCAACACGTTCAGTGGCAACTTGCTCCCAGTGTGCTTTATCAATGCCTGTATCAATCATGCCCCGCTTACACACATCTTTGTATCGTAGTACAGGCCGACCCTGAGATCTCTTACCAATCTGTAATTCACCAAAAAAAGATGTCCTTTGGTATTCTACTATCATCCATCCTTCTGACGTGTCCTATTCATCTAAGTCTACGAAGACTGAGCATGGAACAAACTGTCACACAGCCTGATTTTTCCAATACTTCAGTATTTGTGATTTTGTCTTGCCACTTAATACCAAGTATTCTTCGCAGACACCGCATATGAAAGCTGTTTAAACGTTTCTCTTGGTGTGAGTAAGTTGTACCAGGCTTCACTGCCATAAAGAAGAGTACTAAGGACACAGGCTTGATAGACAAGGACTTTTGTTTTGGCAGTAAGCTTCCTGTTCTCCCAGACTCTTTTTGTTAACCTGTTCATTGTTGTTGCTGCCTTACCAATCCTGATGTTGATTTCCTGATCTAGGGATAATTTGCTATTTACCTCTGATCCTAGATATGTAAAATGGTCTACTATCTCCAGTTCGGCGTCGTCAATAAAGATTGATGGTACCCCATGTGCACCTTGTGACATAATCTGTGTCTTCTTTTTGCTAATTGTTAAACCAAATTCAGAACAAGCATTGGAGAATGCAGATAGTAGACATTGTAATTCTTCCTCAGAGTGGGTCGTAATTGCAGCATCATCTGCAAAAAGCAACTCTCTGATCAGTACCCTCCTAATTTTGGTCTTGGCCTTCAATCTCTGAGCATTGTAGAGGCCGCCATCTGAGCGTGAGTGAATGTATATACCACCATCCTGATCACGAAAGGCATATTTCAGTAGAAGTGAAAAGTATATTCCAAAGAGGGTGGGAGCTAGTACACAACCTTGCTTAACTCCACTCTTGATTTCAAACTCTTCTGAAGTTGCACCATCAAACTTGATTATACCCTTCATGCCTGTGTGGAACGATTCCACAATGGACAGAAGAGTTGGTGGGCAGCCAATCTTCTTTAGTGCCTTGAACAGACCCTCACGAATGACCAAATCAAATGCCTTTGTGGGGTCGATGAAGGCAATAAACAGTGGCTGATTATGTTCATGGCAATTTTCTTGCATTTGTTGCAATGAGAATATCATATCAATGGTAGACCGGTTCTGTTGGAAACCACACTGTGATTCGAGGTAGACTTGATCTCCCAGGACTTGAAGTCTGCACAGAACAATTCTGGCAAATACTTTCCAAACAATACACAGAAGTTAGATACGTTGTTACGGCCGCTCCGATCGCCCTTGTTCTTGTACAATGTTATGATGCTTGAGTCTTTGAAATCCTGTGGGACTTGTCCTTCTCGCCAGCATAGCTCTATTAGCTGGTGGATCTGTAGAGTGAGTGTGTCTTGCCCACTCCTGATAACCTCTATTAGAATCCCATTCTTGTCTGGAGTCTTGCCAGATGCAAGTTCATTTATAGCACACTTAATTTCTGTTATAGGTGGGAAGTATGTCCAGGTGGTCAAGAGTTGGCAGGGCCTCTATGGCGTTGAGGACATCATCCGCTAACTTGGTCTCCCTTGAGTAAAGCTCCAAATAGTGCTCTACCCATCTGTCCATCTGCTGTTTCTTATCAGTGATGATTTCTCCAGTCAAGGTTTTCAGTGGTGCACTTCTTTTGATCATTGGACCACAGGCTTTCTTTATCCCTTCATACATGCTTCTGATGTTTCCCTTATCACTTGCATTTTAACAGACTTACATAACTTGATCCAATAGTCATTTGTACACTGTCTGGCAGCTTTTTGCACTTCGTTCCTAGCTTGCTTCAGTTCACTGAAAGTGTTACGCGTTGTTCTTTCCTTGTTTCTTAAGAGAGCTATCTACTTTTTATAAATCCAGGGCTACAGTGTCTGGCTGTTTGCCGCAAACCAGTCCTGCCTCTTATGATTCACAGTGCCGTAAGCCCCTATCACTGTTTTATAAAGGGTTTCCTTAAGTTGATCCCACTTTTAACTTGCTGTATAATCTTCTGATGTATCAGTGAAAGCGTCTTCAAGTTGATGTTGGAACTCAAAGCACTTATCAGGATCGTGGGTGTTAATAATATTAATCCTGGGGCTAGATTTGTGTTTAGCTGTGTAAATTCTCTTTGGTCTCAGTCTAACCCTTGCAACAACCAAAGAATGATCCGTATCGAGTTAATGATATATGGTTCAGATGTTGTCTCTGTGTGATGATGAAGTCCAGCTGATGCCAATGGCCTGATCTTGGATGTTTCCATGTGACCTTATGCAGCGCTTTTGTTTCAAAAAGGGGTTTGTAATACATAGGTCATTTCTAGTGCAATGCTCCAGCAGCCTTTGCCCATTATCATTCGTGCAACTGATGTTGTATTTTCCAAGGCACACTGGCCATGAACTCGAGTCCTTGCCCACACGAGCACTGACATCACTGAGCATATAAATGTACTTGGATTTTGAAACTGCTTTATCACAGTCTAACTCTTCATAGAACGAATCCTTCACATCAGCATAGGAAGTGAGTGTTGGTGCATATGCAGTGATAATGGTGGCAAAACCACAAGACTACGTAACAAGATAGTTACAAGAAGGTAGCAAGACCACGTAACTGCTATCTCTTGCTTTGATTCCGAGACCGGTTAAGACCAGGGATGGAGTTATACCTTTCCATAGCACAAAGCCTGGGCTAAAATATGGAGACCATGTGTTGCCCATGCAGCATGATCCCTCTCTCGGCCTGCCTAGTTCACTTCAGAGAAATGATAACACCAATACATCTGGAACAAGACAAGCTGCAGAAGCTGCCGGATCAACAAAGCAATGCTCTAATTGTCCACCTGTCGGAGCTTCAATCTCAGACCAGCTGCCAACCAAGGCTTAGGGCCTGGTCTGCCCTGCCATGACATTTTGTCTTTAGGTTGCATTTCCTCGCACCAGGATAAGGCTTGAACGCTCCCAGTTGCACTCTTCCGCCCGAAGCCGTTGGCACAACAATGAAGGGTGTCTGTCGGGTTTGATAAGCGTTGCCCAACATTCGGTGCTAACAGAAAGCAGGTAGTACCATCTTCTGTCATAAGAACAAACACTTGGAGATATCTGCCTCATAAGCAATGGAGCTACAATAACACAAACAACTATCTGGGACAGAAGCAATTATGTTAACAACAAAGATAGAGTAAGTTACACAAACACATGTCTGAGACAGAAGCATTTTTAGCAGAGATACAGTAGGTTACAGAAACAACTATTTGGGACAAAAGCAAGTAAGTTAACAGTTAACTCAGACATGGAGTTTTTTTTTTACACAAACAACTGATTGAAACAGAAGAGTTACATTAACAGCAGAGATAGAGTAAGTTATAAAAACAACTGACTGGAATAGAAGCAGTTCAGAACAGAGTCTCATCTAATCTCATCTCATTCCTGAGTTGAATTGTGTTGAGCTAAGAACTGACATCACTGCACACAGGACATTTCCATATGCGCTCCGTCCCCTTGTTCAACAACCAGCAAAGAGTCACACTACTAATCGTTCCCACCACTATCTGATTGAAGGTCCTCTTGGTCTTCCCTCTCAGTTTTGAGATTCTACCAGAACCCCTGCCAATCTCATCCTTTTCACATACGAGTTCTCAATCTGTTTCTCTACCTTCTCCACCTGGTCCCACAGGTGCACGGCCATGTCTCCCTTGTCAATAGAGAATCGACCTTCAAGAGGTGCATTCTCTGCCAGCCTATCAGCCTGTTCATTCTCCCTGCACTCTCGCATGGCCAGGGCAAACAATCCATACAGTTATTACAATCTGTGACCTCTGAAGTGAGGTGAGCCATTCCACACGAAACATTCCTTTCTCCACTGTACTAAGCACACTCCTTGAGTCCGTGATGAAGACAATGTGTGTTGCAGTGGTCTCCTCTAACCAACGGAATGCTCCTGCGACTACCTCCATTCTCATGCTGGAGGTCGTAGCCTCATATGCCATACTTTCCTTATTTAAGAATCGTCCATTAGCCTTTCGCAATGAAATCCCAGCCACTCCTACCTGTTTTGCACCATTGACCCATCAGTATAGATCACTATGACACCTTATGTGTGTTACTCTGGATCAGTTGTTGCACCTCAAACTGTGCGGCCCGCTGCCCATTCTCTGCACTCACGACCCAGTGTTACTATTACATTGTGCCAGTCCATCCTGTCTGCTGGTACTTCAACCCACTCTTTTTCATAACTGATGGTCTTCAGATCACACACCTGATGTATAGATATTTCCGCTTATGGCATAAAGAACCTGCCTCATCTTAGTCTATGACCCATGACCATATCCAAGGTTTCATGATGGGGGGTATCTTGTATCTGCAGCAAAGAACCTCAATGGCTCGGAATGCTGAAGAAGAAGAAGAAGTTCATTATACACTTTGTTTAGACTATTTATGTGGACTTGTAATTCTGCTTCTGTAAATGTGAGATATAGAGTAAGTTGCACAAACAACTGACTGGGATCAACACAGTGGAAACAGTAACCAGCATAATGCAGACTAGAGCAGGTGTTGGGAACTAATGGCGTTTAAAAAAAAGACATGGATAATACAAGGGGTTAACTGATTCAGTGCCAAATAAAAAAGTAGGTTTGGACCAACCATGGTACACACTCAAATGAACAAGTATTCAGTGAGTATAGAAATTGCATAAGATGCCACAAAACAAAACAAATAATACAATGACCCTAGTAGGCGATATATCGTCCTTGAGACAAAACAAAGCACTATAAACATGCTAGCTAACCCGTATGTATGTACACAGTCCATCCCCTTTCAGACTGCCTTCCTGGTCTCTGTACAGTTTCACTTTTGGCAAGTTCATAATTGAATCTATCTGAATGACACCACATTTGCTCATGATCTTCTTGAATTTTTTTGTGGTCATGTCTGGGGGAAGTCCTGTTACATAAGCTTGCTTTGTGGTTTCTTGGTCAGCTTCATACCAATCTGAGAAATGAATGGGAAGAACTGTCAATGTTACTTCACATCATCATTCAGTTCAAATATTTATACTAAGACTCGCCCCGGTAGGGATAGTCATGCGCACCAGGTGACTCCAGACCGTCAACAGGCTACTAGGTGCAAAAGATTAATATCATTGAAAGTAGGGACTTGGAATGTTAGAACAATGAATGCAGATGGAAAATTAGAAAACATCAAACAAGAAATGGAGAGAGAGAGAAGATTAACATATTAGGAATATCGGAAACGAGATGGAAAGGGGCAGGGATAAGGACAGGAGAGGATTATAAGATTATTTACTCTGGGGTAGAAGAACAGCAAAGAGGTGTAGCCATTATATTAGATAAGCAAACATCAAATTCTGTCAAAGGATATCAAGCTGTGTCAGACAGAGTTCTGTTAGTAAAATTAAACGGAAGACCTTTTAAAATAAATATCATTCAAGTATATGCCCCAACAAGTGAATGCAGTGAAGAAAGTATAGAGGAATTTTATAATGACATGGAGTCTGCTTTGAAGAACTGCAAAAAATCAGAAATAAATATCATAATGGGTGATTTCAACGCAAAAATAGGAAAGCAAGGCGATGGATGCAGGGTAGGCAACCATGGTTTGGGAGAGAGAAATGAAAGAGGATACAGACTTGTAGAATGGGTAAAAGAACTTCAAATGGTTGTAGGAAACACCTGGTTTAAACAGCATCCTAGAAGATTATGGACATGGAGGAGTCCAGACAGCAGGATTAAAAACCAGATAGATTACATCCTGATTAACAGAAGGTTTCGAAATGCGTTAACAGTCGTAAAAACAGTTCCAAATGCAGACTGTTACAGTGATCACAGATTAATTACAGGCACATTGAGGGTAAAGTTAAAGAAAGTCAAGTATGTAGCAGGAAACCCTAAATATGACTTGTGCAAATTGAAAACTGACAAAGAAATACAAGATAATTTTAACATAGAAGTAAAGAACAAATTTGATTTATTGTCTGATCTAGAGATCCTATTTCAAGATGTAGATGATCAATGGGACATGCTGAAGAATTCAATCAGTTATGCAGCAGAAAAAACTATTCCAAAATTACAGAAAATGGGCCGTAAGACATGGATGACTGAAGAAATTTTACAACTAATGGAAACAAGAAGACAGAACAAAAATAATCCTGCCAAATATGAAGAAATTCACAGAAAAGTCAGAACCTTATGTAGGGAGGCAAAAGAAACATGGCTTGAGAAAAATTGCGGAGAAATTGAAAAACAACACAACAGTAAAAATGCGAAACTAATGCACAAAAGAATCCAGGAGCTTACTAATCAAAGAACACGTACATCAGCAGGCTGCCTAAAGACAAAAGATGGAAGAGTCATAATAGAAAAAGATCAGATCTTACATGTATGGTCAGATTACGTGAAAAACCTTTATGACGACAACAGAGACGAACACTACGATGTTCAAAATAATAATGAAGGACCAGCAATTTTGAAGATGGAGGTTCA
This sequence comes from Cepaea nemoralis, assembly GCA_014155875.1. Lineage (NCBI taxonomy): Eukaryota > Metazoa > Mollusca > Gastropoda > Stylommatophora > Helicidae > Cepaea > Cepaea nemoralis. Next base: position 90,112 of record JACEFZ010001680.1, on the reverse strand, counting down.
GAATGCTCTTAACCATATGAAATCTGGCAAGACCCCCGGTTCAGACAGCGTCACAACAGAAATGATTAATGCTTTAGAAGAATATGGAATAGATAAAGTTACCAGTCTGCTTAATACAATATATGATACTGGAAATATACCTCATGAATTATGTAATTCTGTATTTATTGCAATCCCAAAGAAATCAGGAGCCTTGGAATGTGATCAACATCGAACAATTAGTATAATGAGTCACATCACGAAGATTTTGCTAAGAATTATCATGCAAAGAATTAGGAGGAAAATACAACCTGAAATAGGAGAAGAACAATGTGGGTAAAGGGCACAGTAAATGCTGTGTATTTACTGAGAACCGTAATCGAACGATCTATAGAAGTAAACAAAGACCTACACCTTTGCTTTATTGACTACACAAAAGCTTTCGATAAAGTGAGACATGTCGACATGATAAGGATGCTTGAAGATCTACAAATTGATGGAAAAGACCTTAGACTTGTAAAAAACATATATTGGAAACAACAAGCTGCCATAAGAGTTGATAATGAAGTAGGCCAATATCAGCCTATTAAGAGAGGTGTGAGACAGGGATGTGTAATGTCTCCAGATCTGTTTTCCCTGTACAGTGAAAGTATTTTCAGAAATATTGAAGATATGGAAGGAATCAACATTGGGGGACGATGCATCAATAACATTAGATATGCAGATGATACAGTCTTGATTGCAGACAATGAACAGGATCTGCAACATTTAGTAGATGCGGTTGTTACACACAGTGAACAACGAGGGTTAGAATTAAATTGTAAAAAGACACAGATTATGGTCGTCACTAGGAAGAACGAAATACCACAATGTAATATACAAGTAAATGGGAATATTCTTCAACAAGTGAATAGGTACAATTATCTCGGAACAGTAATAACATCTGATGGGAGATGCCTTGAAGAGATTAGAACAAGAATTGCCATGGCAAAAGTAGCCTTTAGCAAGATGAAAAACATACTGACCAATAAAAAGATGTCAATTGAAACGAGAAAAAGAGTGTTGAGGTGTTACATAGAACCTGTACTTTTATATGGATGTGAAGCTTGGACAATGAGCAGTCAAGCTGAAAAACATCTGATGGCTGTAGAAATGTGGTTTCTGAGGAAAATGCAAAGAATACCATGGACAGCCAGAAAGACCAATGAACAAGTCCTTCAAGAAACAAATGAAGATCGTAAACTGATTAGAGATATTAGACGCAGACAGTCAAAATTTTTTGGGCATGTTATGAGAAGAAATGGATTGGAGAACTTGGTGACAACTGGTAAGATCGAAGGGAACAGACTAAGAGGAAGACATAGAAGCAAATACCTGGATGGCTTGGCCTCATGGCATGGTCGAGACAGAAACACTGAGCTGATCCACGACTCTGGTGATCGAGTGAGATGGCAGAACATGACCGCCCACGCTTACCGGCATGGCACATGATGGATGGATTTATACTAAGTGTTCTGAACATGCCACTCAAGCAGAAGTGTACATTTGTGACTGTTTATTAAATTGATATGTCATGTCCCGATATCCAGTCTGAAAACTGGTACAACATTTCTAAACATTCATCTCTTTCATTTCAGATTTGTAACCAACTCATAAACATATTTTTGGAAAGATAATTTGGTGGTTTCCCCTTGACTTCCAAATCTACATGAGTGTTTTGTCACCTCCACCTTTGACAGTAATTTCCATCTGTCAGAAGAGATTGCAAAGGATAGGAGGTATGAGATGTTCCATTGAGGGACAAAAGGCAGCAGAAGAAGGATACACATTTCATCTAGCAAAAGACAATATATTTAAGTAAGGGAAGTAGGAACCCTAGGGTAGGAATCTATCTTATTATTAGATGTGTCCACTGGGTGGTAAATAGCAGAATGACCTCTAGAAATAGAGACTAGCCATAATAATGAAATAAACGGTTATAGACCAAAACATACAATGATCACTGAGATATGGTAAGTTATGTGTTCGGGACAGCTAAATCTATACAATACTGTGATATAACAACTGCACATAGATCCACCATAATCTATCCCCCTTGATGCCTTGCAGGTTTTCTCTCTATAGTAAAGACTAATGGAGTTACAATACACAAAATGGTGGAAGGCAAGTGAAAAGCACCCCTGTATAAATCCTTTGTAAATCATGTGTTCTGAGAGAACAATGTTAATGGCACTTCTGATGGATTTATTTTCCCTGGCAGGGAGCACTAGGTACTACAGGTACTGCCTAATCATCATAATAAGGCATTAAAAGATTGTTTGACAGCCTTGCACCATGACATGAAAGTATATCAGTATACGAGATGAAACATTCCATAGAAATTAGGAGTTGTGAGGAGGCATTCTCACCTATGCCTGTTAGCAAGACACATTTTGTTTACATTAGGGCATATTGGAAATGTGATGTTAGAACTGTAAATCAGTAATCAAAAGGTATATCAGATGGTCAGTATTACACTGGCCATCTACTTTCCAAGAGAATTTTGTGATACTCATTGTAAGAAGCTGGCTCAACCCCTAAGTTGTAGTAAGTAGAAGTAAAAGGGCTCTTGTCACGCCTTGAGGTGTACTGGGTATAACAGGCTAGCCCCATGTGTTCGTAGACCAGTCAGCACTTAGTGCCTGGTGTCATGCTGGTCCCTGGACTTCCCCGGACATTACTTGGTACACAAGTTGGGTTGGGTCCACCTGGCAGCCCAAGTCAGTTGTACAACATCTGCCTTGATGGGGATTCAACAGTATGACCACTGAGCTAGCAGGCAAGTGTGCTAGCCACTGCACTGCCAAGGTTCCCTGAGCTGCACTGCTATGGTAAAACTCAGCCGGCCACTACAGGATATCAAACTCAGAGTCATAGGTCAGCTTGGCCGAATGGATATGACCACATGTTCTTAAAACATCCGGTGTGCTGATGCCGACGTAAGGGGTTCAATTCCCTATACTGGTCAGTTGGACTAAAATGTTGACTCTTGTTCTTGACTTTGGAACGTAAATTACAAGTACCTCTGAAGTCGCTTGATGGCGAGGGTCACTGTTAATAGGGAAAGCTAATCCACACACAAAATTCAGTCCACAACTACTAGAAGTAGTGTGTATGGACTTCTATGGAGTTCAAAGTGAGCGAGCACAAAATAAAAAGACATACAGAGTTGCTGTGTTGATTGGGAACCACGTCTCCGATTTTCTAATACTTTATCAAGTATATTTTCAGATGCAATAACATCATTCTTACCTTTACAAGATTGTCTTTTCAAATTTTTCTTTGGCTGCTTCATCAAGTTTGACTCGTCTTCAGAATGATGATCTGTATGAACTTCTGGCACGGGTGGCTGATCTTGAGAGCAAACACTGTAATAGTTCTTCCAGTAATCATTAAACCGTGCTTGCCTGTCTTCTTCTGTCAGTCTGTATCCCTCTTCTTGGCTTGCATCAACACCGTAACTGATCTGATACTGAGCTATCTGATATGTGTCAATCTGTGCAAAGTAAATATAGTTTAAAGTAAAGCAAAGCACCCCTTGCACACCTTGAGGCATCTGGGTATATGGTGGTGGCCCCATATTTGTATAGCCCAATCAGCACTAAATCGGTCACGTGGGCACATCAGCACTTTACCTTCCAGGACAATTTCTGTTACCAGTTTTAGGCTGGTTCGATCTGATCAACTCAGATCAATGTTTATTAAATCGAAGGGGATTTGAACATACAATCACCAGGCAAGTGTGCTAACCACTGCACAACTCCAATTATTATCATCAAGTGCCCTGCTAGCTGGTGTAGACGTTCATGGCTCTCCACAGATCTCAGTCTTGGGTGTTCTGGATCAACTCTGTTGATGATATTCCTCCATGCCACCGTCTCAATCCATCCAGCATCATCTCTCTTGGTCTGCCTCTGCCTCTCTTCCCCTCGATCTTTCCAGTTATCATGATATTCTTCAATGCCTCTCTTCTCATCACATGACCAAAGAAAGCTGTTTGTCTCTTTCTAATTGTTGTATATTGTCACAAAATAGAATTGGACCTCAGACGGGGCAATGCAGTCCCCACTAGAATTGACCCCATGTTGGTGGGTGTACAGCCTATTGGAGAAGGGGGGAGGTGTATTTTCTGTGTCAGAGGCAAGCTTCGACAATCTCGTTTCTTCTCAAGAAAGTTTTAGAAAAGGTTGAGTAACTTCACTGTCCCAAGAAATATCATGCCAGACCTTTAAGGTGCGTAGAAAATGCTAAGAGAGAAACGTAGAGTTCTGAACATCTCGGGAAGCGTGAATGGGCTTGTCGGCGTGGGCTAACTTCTGGAGAGTTTGGGAAATTACGTGAGTCGATGAACCATACTTCCGGAGGGGACTAGCAAAGACATTCACAGCTGATCTTGGAGACAGAGAGGTCATCTCTACGTCTAGTGTATTTGATGCCTTCTTTGGGGATTCAGATAAGGAGCTACACATAAGACTGTTGAATCTGGCGATAGTTCGTCCTGAGACGCAGAGGCCATGGCGAATGCCAGCTGTATTATATGCATCATCTTGAGGACCCAGAGAATGACCTACAGTGGTGGTCCTCTTAAAACTATCGTATCACAGTCTGTGGCTGACTAGTTCCGAAGTGAAAGGTAAATACTATTTAGAGTTGTGTCGACTGAATACATCTTGTGATATAGGTCAACTAGCAACCAGGTTAGTCTAATCACAAACCTGTGTTGTGACCCAGATAATTGGCGGCAGGTGTTGAGTCGGAAAGGAAAATAACTCATATCATGAACCAGTATGTGGTCAGTCTGGGTGAGGCGAGTTGGCAAAGGAGTTCGATACTTGCTCCAATGAAGGAATGTTTATACAACAGTATTGTTGGTAAATATGTATTCCTCTTGCGAAGAGCTATAGTTTGATTACCCGCAAGGTTGGGTTTGAGGCAAGCACTCATTTCGTCATCATCATCAGGTGGTATGCAAGAGCAATGACGGGTGATTCACGTCTAATGGAAATATCAGACTATAAGTGATGAAGGGATATCACCCCAGGTCATGTGTTATCTAACTAGGCGTATAAAATGGAATAACAACTATCTTCACACCAATTAGGGATACCTAACCTTGATGTATGTACACGAACACAAGGTGCACACCCACACACTTCTTGCTTTCTAAATTCTGTATTGTTTAATGGATTACCTCTTTTGTTAAGAGAGGGATAATATTGTCAGGCGTGTCTAATGGATACACGGCCTGTAGTATAATCGGAACAGAATGTTCTGGATGTTACTTTGCACATGTTTGGGCTGACACGTGAAGCCAAACAGTAGAGGCTATTGTATATAGATATCAGACTATCCACATACCATAGGAAAGGGGTCGGAAAGCGACAGACACAAGAGCAGATTCTTGTTTGGTTTGTCTAGCTTTATTTAGAATTTCAGGAAAGGTTTACCAGCGCAGCTGGGACATCTTCAAGCAACCTTGGCCAGTATGGGGAATGCTTGTACCTGTTATTCTGATGCTCACCTCCTCCTTCTGACAGTAATAGACTGTGGTGGGCAGAGGGACTATCCTTGCCCTGAGTACAACGTAACCGGAGGTATAGGAGTCTATCATCTGGCTGGTATACACCGGTCTATTAGAGATAAGTCTAAGTCAGACCCATGGAAGTGGTCTGAGGCTCGAAGAGCTGACTACGCATTAATGTCAGTATGAGAGTATGTTGTGATGTATTAATGATAGGCAAGTGGCAACGTTATCGATGCAATCATCTGCGCACGTTGCGATATGAGATATCTTGAGGAGACAGCTCTTCATCTGGAGGACAGATTTAGGCAACACCTCTCTGATATCAACAGTGGTGCCCAGAAACCGGTACCCCTACACTTCAACAGTTCCGACCACTGTGGTGTTGCCGACATACAGGTCACGTGATCAAATCGTGCAATTCTCACGAACGCGATCGCAAGACATTGGAAAACCGTCTCATCTTCCAGTTGTGTTCACTCTCCCCTCAAGGCCTCAATATCCAACACAGTTTTATTTAAGCCCCTACGCCCCCTGCCCCCTCCTATCCCCGTAGTCGTATAGTCCCCTTATAAGCCAGTTGCATGTCCTTCACAGGACGTCGTAGTCAACGCCAGCATTATCTTTGCCTTCTGAGACTTCCCGGTCAGTTTACGTTCAGTTGCTTCTCATTGCTTTCTGAACTACCGGCACTTGCGCTATTTTATGATGGCAAACGCGTGGTGGTCTGCATCCAAATCGCCCGCAGCGTTGTTTCGAGCTTGGCGTACGGAATTGCCAACTGCATCTGTTACATCGCCACAGAGTCGGCTACAGTGCTCTACCTATCCATATGTTCCCTTTTCGCTCTCATGGGCGCACCCCCATCCCCCCAGCGCGGGTTCCCTCACCGGTTGTCTTAGCCAATCCCCGAGCTTCTGGCTTTATGACCTTTAGTCAGTTGACCCTGTTAACTAGTACATCCGGTTTATTTCATCCACGGATAGCCGCTCAAGCAAGAACACAGATAAGCGAAATTAATATTTTAATGTAGTGTCTTTCGTGTATTTGTTAGTCAATTTTTGTTTGTATGTTCTGTGCTGACGAAGGCTTTGGCCGCAACGTCCATTTTGTTTCTTGTAGTCGTGCTCTAGTAAAGCTCACAATCTACTTTTCATTTTTCGGTGATTCATTCATTAATGACAGGTGAGAAGGAGCTGTACACCAGGTCTCTTCTTACTTTCAGGTGCCCCTTTTCGTTTTCCAGCTTTGCGGTCTTGATTGATGTGCCACTGAGGCGAAGAATCTCCTTCAGTCAACGTATAGAAGAAGATTGGGCCATCAAACTGACGACTTCTGATGAAGCTTAGATGGCCGAGCTAGCTGAAGTGGCAGATTATACTCGGGTCGGAGAAACAGCCGTGCAGCCTAAAGAATGTTAATCCTGACTAGGCTTGAGTCCAGAAAAGGTCCGGGATTTCGAGGAGGACCAGGTAAATGTATCTTACGACCTGCGTCTACATCACTTCCACGTCATAATACTGACAAGACTGGTGGAGTGAAGAGACTGTCCTCCAGACTATTCTCACCAGACTCAGTGTTTCTGTATGTTAGTCTAGTCCTTGAACGTCTGTCCTGAATCTGAATCTTCATTAAAGATTCTTAATTTACTTGTCTTGAGACTGTTATCTTATAGTCAGGTAATGGTCGGTGTGTGTTCTAGGTTAGCCTGAAAGGAAATTAGCGTCCAGGCAACGCCCCGGTAGCAACGAGAGAATAGGAGGCAGAAATAACCTTATAACCCCAAGATAAACAAATATCAACAACAATTGAGATCCGGGCCAATGTTGTTACATATATAATGTTCTAGTTTCATTAGCCTCTTTCAGGCAATCTTTATTAGTTACTTTGGCAGTCCAAGGAATTCGCAACATTTGTCTGAGGAACCACATCTCTGTTTCTGCCAAGTTCTTCCTAATTTGTTCATTTACATTCCAAGATTCACTGCCATACAGCAAAACAGGCTCTATATAGCATTTCAGCACTCTCTTTCTTACATTCAATGATAGTGACTTACTGCACGAGATACTCTTCATTTTCTGCTCCCAAAGTACACTTCATGATATATACAAGAATGTCACAAATACATCATCGTCTGTGTGTCCTGTAGCTTTGTATGCCAAATCAAAATGTATTTACCAATTTACATGCAGGTGCGAGGCCATCTACATAGGTAGAACAGAGCGACAGTTACATTGCAGGGTTTCGGAACACATGCCGAACTGGGTCGACAAGATACTACACACAGACGATGGTAGCCTAGGCAGGCCGACACACCGGAACAGTCCTGCTTCATCGGTCACGAGACATGTGTTGAGCGGTCACGTGGTTGAAAGAGACAGTGCCTTCTGTGTGTTGTTCAACACACAAAGTAGTCGCTTGTTAAAGTTTGCAGAAGCCATAATAATCAACTTACGTAAGCCGTCCTTGTGCAAGCAGAAAGGCATGTTAGTCAGTTTAAAATTACTGTGGTAGACAATCGACATTACTGTGCAAACATGTGTATATTTCAGTTTGAAGGATTTATCTAGTTATTTCACTTTATGTTGTGTGATTTCTGCAGTTTTTTTTTATTATAACAGTCTTGTCACAACTTGGTATAAACAAAATTTACAATTAAATAGATGGAGAAATTTATAGAACAGACCTAAGACTAATTAAACAAACTCAAATATCCGCCAGTTGCACCAGCTTCCTACTTCATGCATTAGCAGGCCCAGCTTGTCTTTAATGTCCTGTGTCCAACTTCGTGTTGGTCGGCCCTTGCCTCTTCCTCCAGAAACCACCCTTTCCAACAGTGATCTTTCTAATCCACTGTGACAATTAATCATGCTATTATATTTTAGTTCTGGAGACACGATGCTGCTTATGAGTGTGTTGATTTTAATGTGCAGACTTTTGTAGAATGCCAGAATTTTTCTTACTCTGGATCCTAATATATTGGATCCATAAAAGAACAAATGCATCCATACAAGATCTGAATATTGAAGAAAGTTGGCCACTTAAGCCGATAAAACAAAGAAAATTGAAATAATTTGGTCACTTGAAACATCATGAAAGTTTGGAGAGAACAATAATGGAGGGGTATATGCCTGGGAAGACAGGAAGAGGAAAGTCAAAGAGAAGACGGATGCAGGATGTGACAGATGATCTCCAGATGGGTGTATCGGACGTGGGACATCTTGCTTATGACCAAGAAGTTTTCTGGAAGGTTGTTATGGGAGCGGGGTTCTTCAAAGGACATGCTACTGAATGAATGAATAAATGAATGAATGAATGAATGAATGAATGAGTGATTGTGATATGTCCATGATTCAAATCCATATGTTGCTACTAGAGAGATGCATGTTCTCGCAATTGTTACTTTTACTATTGACTATTTGAACTTAAAATTTAAAGACAAAAATAAAACAGAAAACATCTTATATATAAATTAGGATCTCCGTCTGTCTGTCTGTCTGTATGTATGTATGTCCTTTATTTGTTCGCGAACGGCCCATCCGATTGAGATGAAATTTTCTACACGCCTTCCTTTCATTCCAGCGCTGCCAACTGTGATATTTTGTTAGTGTGAAATCGCCTGCTTACTCAGTATTATTTCATTTTTCATTTTTCATTATAATTTCATATATCTCAGGGGACCTAACTCTGTAAAAGTTATTTCAAGGGGCATAACTTTTCTGTATAACTTATAGTCATATTGTGGCATCGTTTTCAAAGATTTATAAACTCTTTGTCCATAGTTATGTACCGGCATATGAGTTATAATAAATAATGATACAATCTGTAAGGCATTTTCAAAGTTTTCATAAAAATAATGCACAATGCATAACATTGTAACTCATCTTTTTTTGCTTAAGAAGTTACTGTAGTCATGCAGGTGATTAGAAAGAGTTTTCATTAAAAATAATGGATGGTGTGTGGAAGGACATTCTTTTAAGTTACTTTTTTTGTTGTATGAATTTAATGAGAACTTATATGACTACTTATATGAATTAAATGAGATGCTCCCCACCAGGGACTGGGCGAAGCCGGACAGGGTCAGGCAGACAGATAGACAGACAGACAGACAGATAGACAGTCGTCGGGAACAGGAACTTATATGACTACTTATATAAATTAAATGAGATGCTTCACACCAGGAGCTGGGCGATGCCGGGCCGGGTCAGACAGACAGACAGACAGACAGACAGACAGACAGACAGATAGTTGGTAACGGGAACGGGAACTTATATGACTACTTATATGAATTAAATGAGATGCTCCCCACCAGGGAATGGGCGAAGCCGGGCAGGGTCAGGCAGACAGATAGACAGACAGATAGACAGACAGATAGACAGTCGGGAACGGGAACTTATATGACTACTTATATGAATTAAATGAGATGCTCCACACCAGGAGCTGGGCAATGCCGGGCCGGGTCAGACAGACAGACAGACAGACAGACAGACAGTCAGTCGGTAACGGGAACGAGAACTTATATGACTACTTATATGAATTAAATGAGATGCTCCCCACCAGGGTCTGGGCGAAGCCGGGCAGGGTCAGCTAGTCTTATATATAAAAGGCGATCTCCGTCTGTCTGTATGTCCGTATGTCCTTTATGCGCTCGCGAACGGCCCATCCGATTGAGATGAAATTTTCTACACGTCTTCCTTTCATTCCAGCGCAGCCCACTGTCATATTTTATTAGTGTGAAATCGGCTGCTTACCCAATATTATTTAATTTTCCATTTTTCATTGTAATTTCTATACAGCGAGGGGACTTAACTCTGTAAAAGTTATTTCAAGGGGCATAACTTTTCTGTATAACTTATAGTCATATTGTTGCATCGTTTTCAAAGATTTATAAACTCTTAGTCCATAGTTATATACCGGCATATGAGTTATAATAAATAGTGATACAATCTTTAAGGCATTTTCAAAGTTTTCATAAAAATATCGCATAATGCATAACATTGTAACTCATCTTTTTATGCTTAAAGAATAAATAAATAATAGTTACCTTATCTCTATCAAGTTTGAAGATTTTATATTTCTTTACACTGTCGCCAACTCTAAGAAGACATGGAACAACTTCAGCCATTATTAAATCTACAGGCATATGCGTTATATTCCTCCTCCTCCTCCTCTCCCCTCCTCCACCTCCTACCCTCTTCCTCTTCCCCTCCCCCTCCTCCATCTCCCTCCTCCATCCTCCTCTTCTCCTCTTTCTCCTCCTCCTCCCTCCTCCTCCCTCTTCCTCCTCCTTCCTCCTCCTCTTTCCTCCTCCTCCCTCTTCCTCCCTCTTCCTCCTCCTGCCTCCTCGCCCTCCTCCCTCCTCCTAATCACTCCTCTTCCTTCCTCCTCCCTTCTCCTCCTCTCTCCTCCTACTCCCTCCTCCTCCTCCTCCCTCCTCCTCCTCCTACGTCCTCCCCCTCCTCCCTCCTCCTTCTCCTCCCTCTTCCTCCCTCCTCCTCCTTCTCCTCCCTCTTCCTCCCTCCTTCTCCTCCCTCCTCCTCCCCCTCCTCCTCCCTCTTCCTCCATCTCCTCCTCCCTCCTCCTCATCCCTTCTCCTCCTCCCTTCTCCTCCTCCCTCCTGATCCTCTCTCCTCCTCCCTCCTCCTCCTCCCTCTACCTCCTTCCTCCTCCTCCTCCCTCCACATCCCACCTCCTCCCGTAGTTTTTTACACAAATTTATGTTTCCCCTCATATTAACTAAAGATATCAACTCATTCAAAGAAAAACACATTTTAAAATAATATAACATGCATCTTATCAAATCAAAAGAAAATATTCTAGTATTACCTAACACTACTGGTCTCTTTTACGGACCAATAGTTTATACGCAAAAGTCTAAGAACACAATAATCCTATTCTAAAATCAAATAATAACAATCATTTTACAAGACCAAATCAAACAAAAAAAAAACATATTATATATGAGGCATTAAAAGCTCAAATTCAATAAAAACAACTGTCTTCTCGCTAAAGAGAAGGTTTTCAAAAAAATAATTCACATAGAATTAACTACTTAAAGTGACCAAGCAACATTGGCCTCCTATACGAACCAATGACCCAAGTCATGCCTATTTTGTTATAAAACAAAACAACTCAATGCCAAGCATTAATGCCAAAATACGTATATACATATATAATATAATATATATATCTGTTACCTACAGACTATTCTCATACTTAGAACATATCTGTTTCTCTCAATAAGAGTCACTAATCAATAAATGACCGTACTTTTTCTAGAAGTCAATCATTGATTCTCTCCTCTCACAATATTCTATCTTTTACAAACTAACTCCTAACACATCACAATATCTGGAATATAACCACTGTAAACTACAGGTCAACTCATTTTATCTATTACCAGTGTGACGGCTATCTCAATGTCACCTACCAGTCATCTATCTACTAATAGAATCTGTGGCTCGGCACACCAATTGTTTCCTCCTGGATTTGTTCCAGAGTATACTACAACTACTTAATCATTACCGTTAACTACGGTATCTCCACCCTACTACGACCAGCAAAAATCTTTTTGTCTATTTACTATAGACCTCTCACCAATACATCTACCTACTGTACCAATAACTAATTCTACTTTTAAGTTTCTCGTCTACCCGACGCAATTAACTAACGTATCATTACTTCCCAACATCTCACCACAACTACTTTAAGCTATCCTCACGTCTCTCCTAGCACTCTTGCATCATGACGATAATCAAACCGGTCACCCTTATCGGAACACCTTCTCTAGTACTCTATTTATACTACTCTGACATTCATATATCTAATCACATTCTCTTGCTTGCCTCACTCATCTTTCACCGCTATTCTTATTTGTCGGGACTCTATCAACCACAATAAACAACACCACACCTGACTAACGAGAATTCTCACTTCGACTGGGCAACCCATATTCTCTCAATTCTCTCTATCAGGCATTCATGCTTCGACATATCCCTGTCAAGAATACTAAACATGTTTTATGAAACGTCATTCATAATGTTAACTCTCTTTCTGTCATACAATTTTTATTAACTCTGTCTAACGTCAGACCTTCTAACCAAAAGACATCACAATTCTCTAATCATGTTCTTTCTATCTCTCAATTTTCGCATACTCTATGTTCCACGTTTTATCAACGTCACTTATCAACCGCACTTCGCATATTCACACGGACAGTGATACACCACCTCGCTCTCATCTCACGACTACTCTCGCATCGCGACAACCTAACGTGTCCATACCATTACTTTAAAAAGAAACAATTTAGACGCCAATTCAACATTCCAGCAATCACTCACCACAACCTAAGCGTATCGATCTCCTTCACACACATTGACACAAGATATATCAACCGCGCAACTATTATATTTTATCTATGTACTTCACTTAGACGACGTCTCCAAACTTCACTCCTACTTCACTCATCGCGACGAACACCTGTTTGTCTACAGTTATACCCACGTACGAACAACGCATAACCAGACGAATTACTCCACAGGACTTTCACAATTCACTGCTTTCTTATGTCTACTTTTCTCAATCATTCACTCCTTTATGAAGGTCAGAACCTATACATTATCTCTCGCAAACTATATCTCTTTTATACACTAACCAGCACTATCAACGATCTCTCAGAATAAACCTCACTCCAACGAGTCACTAACCTCGTAACTATCATTCTAAACTTTTCCACACAACAACTTTCACAGATTTAATCACCTCTGCTTTCTCTACAAGCATCATATTACGTCATCCCTCTCACCAAGAACTCATATTCTTCAAGCATCAGTTTCCACAGTCTTTTACTCTTAATAGTCTTTCGCTCAACTGACTATTTTACACATGATACTCAATTTCTCCTCAATCTATATCTCCTCATCAGACACTCTTGGTTCAGCTGTCAACAATACTATACTTACTTCTCAAACCACCAAGCGAAACTATCTCAGACATCACGTCATAGCTCTGAGTCGAACCATTTCTAGTACGAACATTCATACTTAGTTTATCTCTCTCTCTCTCTCTCTCTACTAATTCTGTGCTGAATCTACTCTACTTTAATCACACCAGTTATACATCACTCAACGTGATTAACTCTCTGTATCTATCCATTCCGGACAAAGGACTATTATTTACCTTGTTTACTCTCCCTACACCACAATCCAAACACAAGATATCCTGTATTACGTATCCACGTAGAATATCATTCTGCCGTAACTCTCTATCCTCAACAACACTATTGCCTACCCTGTACCATGTGATGCTACACCTAAAAAAAATTCATCTGCCTATTTTAGACAGCCCATATGTATTTGCTCAAACCGCAATTCCTCTCATAAGCCTAAAACAATTCCTATATGTCCTTCCTCACCCAAGGAATTTAACATGCCATAGAGCGCATCTAAACCAAATATTTCATTGTCTCTCAGTACATTAGTACGTCTTTCTTTAATTATGTCCTCTTCACTATCTGTTGTTAACCTGTTGTTAAAGTACTCAGGTCTTAAGGTCATATATTCTTCTATTTTTCTTAAGTCACTTTCTGTCGTTGAGTAAATTCCCGCTATCTGTCTATTATTATTCTTCTTCTTAAATGATTTCTTTCTATTTCCTTTATTTGCGTCGGTCTGCTCACTGTTTCCTGTATACCTTACGTAACGTTTATATTTCCCCATCTCGTCTTCAGATGACACACTTATAATAGTTCCCTCATCAGATTCATAATAGTTTACTGCCGACACCTCGACCCTATTCCCATAGTCAGCTTTAGAACGTCTGACTTTCTTTCTCTTTCTTGGTATTCGTCTCTTAGCCTTCCCTACTTTCTTGTCATATAAACTGGTATCTAGTTCTAAAGAGTCACCAACCAAAACTCTGTCCGTCTGTCCACCAGCAACTACACCGTATGAGGGAACATCACGCTTCGAGTCAGGATCTGCTCGTAGTGCAATTCTCTCATTCTCCGAATCATCAGTATTCACAGTTGTCTCATCATCACGGCACGTACTATAACATGCGGCGGCAGAAACATCTTCTCCGTAACCTGAACTCTCACACCTAATATTTCTACACCATTTAGGGATTAATTTAATGTCTATACCTGAGGAACTTGACATGGCAGTACCTCTATTAACTATCATACTACTATTTCTTTCTTCAATACTTTTCCTCTTTGGTTTCCTTTCGTCTTTGGTTCTCGTCTGTCTATCTTTCTTAACTTCAACTGTGTCTTCTTTTCTAATTTCACCTGAGGTGGTTCCGCAATTTCCACCGTCTTAATAGTTTGCGTTCCCTTTTCTATTTTCTTAATTGACTGTACCTGGGTTGTCTTCTCTACAGTATCAATATGTGTCTGTGTACTATCATTTATCGTATTACTGGTCTGCGTCTGTGTCTCTCGGTCTATTCTCTTTATTAACACCGTCATTTTCTTTTCCTGTCTAACAGTCATATTGGCAACCACCTTAGGAATAGTTGAATTTTACTTACATTTCCTACTCCGTTCTTTGACCCTGACCTCAAATACTGTTTCCGTCTTTGTTCAAACCAGTCGTCACGTTTTTTCCTAGCAGTCTTGCCATGGGATGGCCATTTCCATAATTTCTTGGAAAAGTCTCTCTCAGGACCATTCTTGTATCTATAACACCTATCCCAGTCCGACTTTTCACCATTACGTCTGTTCTCACCGTCTTTTACCCCACATACATCAGGTCTTGGTTCATAATAGCCATATTGTCTTCTGTCTTTATTAAGCAGTGGCTGTCTCCTGTTATTCTTTCCTACTCTATTGTAGTCTACCTTAAATCTATAAGGGTCTTGTCTAGTCGTTCTGTTCTTCAACGTTTCTACAAAATTCTCTACTTCACTAACTGCCTCTTTTAATTCTCCCAACCATGTACTGATACGTTGTAATTCTACATGTAGGTAATTCATATTAACTTCTTTGTAATTTATATCAAGCTTAAAACAATATGCCTACTTCTTCCTCTGTATATTCCTTGGTACCTGAAAAAAAAACTCGTCCTGAGCTCAGCTGAAATAAGAAGAAAAGAAGACTGTTTCTCTATTGTGCTGTGATGGTCTGCCTGTTGCCATATCCTGTTGTTTCTTTTACTGTGTTAAGTCTATCTATCACTGTTCCTACCCCCCTCAAAACTTGTGCCAATGAATCTTGTTCTGTCATGCTGAAATATTTCGGTATACACTAATAAAATCAAATTCACATTTGTAAGCAGCTAATTTAAAGATATGATCGTATTTACTTTACACACTAAGAATTGTTCAACCAGTCAATAGTACTTAAAATGATATTTAAGGTTTACAAATTACCCTAATCTCTGCTCCCGATCCAAGAAAGACGTATTCCTCTATGTTCGCTGTCAGGTAGAACTCAAACGCTAGGAGTCTGTGTTAGTTGAAATGCTCCTCCAACCGATCACGCACTTCAGGGAGTTTCTTCTTCCAACGTCTCAGTAACTTCAGCCCCTTGTTGGGCCCCTACCAGCCTTGCAGCCTTCTCTTCACCCGATAACAGGGCACATCAAAGCGACGTCTTGAAAACTGTAGCTCACTAAAGCGATAATTTGGGTCCCCTCTTCAGTAGGTCGGCAGCCCAGTCTGCCCCTCCCACTTCCGAGAGTCCCCTGACGATATCGCTGCTGTTGATGACCTTCTCATTTCTTCTTCTTATTCTTCAAATGAGTGATTGACTAGTTTGTTCAAACTCTCAAGGTCACGATTCAACGGTTTTCAGTTCGCTCCAGACAATCTTGATGCGAAGTAGATAACTGCTACTTAATTCGATTTGCCTTGAAGTTTCTTTTTCCTGAGCCTCTTATTTCGAAGGATCCAGAAAAAACGTGCTGGTTTTTCTCACTCTTTTGCTCAGCAATATGATAACCATTGTACAGCAACCCGCCCTGGCAAGCTGGTTTTCATATCTCAGCTGATAACGACTGCCTGTACAGCGAGGATTCTTGACAAGAGGTCCTTATAGCGAGAATTCTAAAGAATATTTACAGACAACCACCCCTAGCCGGGCTTTTGGCTGCTGTAACTCTCACAGACGACGTAGTGGCCATTTATCAACTTCGTTTTAACGTTCAATACAAGTATAGAACCGTGCCGTAATTCTGTCTCTGGGTAATTGATGCAAGCAGAACAAAGATCTTCAAAACTTTGTAGTTACTTCGATGTGTTATATGGACAGCGTATTGAGATTCCGCGACCCTCCAAGTTCCGATCCTGAGTCGTGGGCACCATTTAGTCCTCTGTAACAAAGCGCTCACAGAGAGGACCAACAAGTACTATTGGTTGAATATAATCGAGCTTTATTTCACATTGATGGCCACTACATGATATTATCACAATTCCGTACCGATGGCGACTTCTCTCCTCCAGTCCCAGATGTTGACTCCCCCTAACAACAAACTACGTCACGACTTGAGCATCTTTCTTCCCATTCCATCCTGATGCTCAAGCGTGCTGTAGCTTTGCCCACCTAACATACACATTCTGCTACACATACAGACGTTCTTTTGTTTACATCAAGTTTCAGGTTCACACAATCCACACCAGCCATGATCACTAGGGCAAGGAAGATCTCGAGGTCAAGGCAACAGTAAGTAAAGGCAAGCTCTCTAGATCAAGGCAAGATTACGTTAGTCAAAGCATGATCTCCTGTCAAGGCAAGATATCTGGGTTCAGATAAGATCTCTAGGCTAAGTCTAGATTAAAGCAAGATCTCTAGACAAATGCAGGATTAGGTCAAGGCAAGATTTCTAGGTCAAAATCTTTAGTTTAAATGTTATCTGTAGCATGCAACGAAACAACTGAAAATGTTACAAGAAAGTTGTGAAGTACACAAATGCCAGAGAAGCAATTACTTTACCTTTGGAAAATATGCTTTTCTTTCATAATACCACTCCATCACAGTTCCATCCTCATCTGTGTAAGTCATTCCTTGAGGTAGTGAGGCACCTTCTTCCTCTGCTAGTGACAAGTGATGGTCAAATTCATCTTCACTGGACACATCTGCCATGCCAGATCTAAACATCACCAGATAGCCATTATACATGTTATTCATTCCCAATTGGGTAAATGTAGTGTTTTGTTACAATGCACAGATGTTTATGACAATTCAAACATTAGTACTGCTACACAAAACAAATTCAACTTGCAGTTATCTATGGGTCTAAGGAAAATAAATCTATGTACTTCTAATATGTAAAGAAGTATGTTTTAGGAGTGTGTATATATATACTCTCATAATCCACAAGCAGACATGGACATGTAAACTATGTTATTTAGTTTGTTTTTCTTGATACCGATGAACAAAAACACCACTGAAACACAGACATAAATAAAGCATAAAAAGTATAGTCTAACTTAGAGCATGCTTATATGTTATGCATTAATTCTCTACTGACCCGTAGGGTCATTGATAAAGTTGTTTAATAATAGGCATCTGAGTTTACATGGGCTTATGAAAAAGTTAACATAAATACTACGAAGGATTTTGAATTCAAACATACATTTATTTTAATTTTATTTCAGTGGTAAATATATATTAAAATATTAAATGATAATAAAACATTGCTGTAAGTCAGCAGACATATTGCCGCTGTGTTAATACAGCATGCAATTTCACATTGTATTATAATATGGATATAATACTATATAATGAATGTTGCCAAACCAAATACAAGAAGGAGTTGAGTTGAGTTGAGTTATGAACCAACATCACTGCATTCAGGACATTCCATACGTGCTCCGTCCCCTCGTTCAACAACCAGCAAAGAGTCATACTACTAATCATTCCCAGCGCTATCTGATTAAAAGTTCTCCTGGTCTTCCCTGTCAGTTATGAGATTTCTCCAGAACCCCTGCCGATCCCCCACATATGGGTTCTCAATTTGTTCCCCTGCCTTCTCCACCTGATCCCACAAGCGCACGACCACCTGCCCCTTGTCCATAGGCAATCTACCACCAAGAGGTGAATTCCCTGCTAGCCTATCAGCCTAATCATTTCCCCACACTCCTGTATGGCTAGGGCAAAATATCCATACAATTCTCACAATCTGTGACCTCTGAAGCGACGATAGCCATTCCACACGAAACATTCTGTATGCGCTCCAACCTTTCAAGCTGACTCTTTGATGCTGTCAGCAGCCCTAAACCATACTCAATGACAGAAATTATTAACTGCTGAAAGAGCCTCTAATGCATTCTCTGATCTACCCTGGTTGCTGTCATCACCCTCAATGCATTAAGTCCCCTACCAGCCTTCACCACCAAAGCCTCCACATGATCCTTAAAAGACAAACACCTGTCAAAGATGATACCCAAGTACTTCAATTTACTCTCTCGACTAAGAGGACATCCATTCAACATAATGCATGGGACATCTGCTTTGACGATATGGTTATTCAGGGAGTACCACACAACCGATGCCTTGTCTGGGTTTATAACGGCCCCTGTGTCCCTGCACCACTTTGCCACCCTATTTACTGCCACCTGTAAGTCTTTCGCCAAACTGGCCCTGTCTGTACACCAGCGCATCCTCTGCAAATGTCAAGATTCTACCCACACCTGATGTCTCAATAGCTGTGATTTTGCTGGTGTAGACATTAAAGAGCACTGGGGAATGGCAGATCCATGTGGCAACCCAGGTGTAATAATACAAGGGTCAGAAGTCCAGGATTTCATGCGCAGTGCAACCTTACGCTCATAAAGGACCATTACAACCCATCTAATAAGGCAAGGGCAGACCTCCATGTCCAACAGTGTGCAAATCAACCTGACCTTGTTATAGGCATCCTACAGGTCAAACTCTACCGTCACTGTCTCTTGTTTATCCTGGAAGCCCTCGTAGACATCAAATGCAAAAGTTTCAGCATTGGCCCAGGTGTCCTTCCCAGACAGGTAACTCCCAAGCCCTTTGGGAACGAGATTACGGCTTTCCAAATGTCGCTGGAGCCTGTGTCCTACTATCTTTTTTGAGGACTTTGCCATACGTGTTCTGCAGGGTTATTATTTGGTATCCATTAAGTCCGGAGTGATCCTTACCTGACTTTGGGAGTGGGACCAGGTAGCTATGCAACCAGTCATGGGGTATTTCCTCCGTTATTGATGCTGAGGTTGAAACAAAGAGCCATCTCCTCCAAGTCACCATCATCCATGTTACTCATATGGGAGTACCTCACCCCATCTGGACCTGGAGGTGTGTCTTTAGGCCGCTTCAGTATCCGTCTAATATCCTCAACCTTAATCTCACAGTCCTCCATCCTAGTGACTGGGTGACAAGGCTTCTCTAACCATATCTCTAATAGCTCTATCTTGTTGATCTGTCTGTTTTAAAAATCATGCAAGAAAAGCCGCCCCTTTATCTTGGTCAGTTGTCATAGATCGGTTGTTATCATCAGGAAGGAATATAACATAAGTCTACTTTCCTCTTAGAAGGAGAGTGAAATTGTCATAGACAAAACAATAAAGCAGTCCCAGACATGTATTTCAAGTGACAACGGCACGAGACACCATATTCAGTAATCGCCCATTCTAACACGATCTTGATATAATCAGCGAATTAAATGTTCATCCATCGTGTGCCATGCCAGTAAGAGTGGGCGGTCATGATTCACCATTTGACTCGATCGCCAGAGTTCTGGATCAACTCAGTGTTCTTATCTCGACCATGCCACGTGGTCAAGCCATAATTAAATGTTATTAGTATAAAAATTATCATTAAGTCAGAGTTGAACCTTCTGCAACAATCTTGTCCAGCCTTTCTAGTTCAGAGCGTCGGTAGTTACGCTATAAACGTTAGGCTATAACACAAAGACTGTTTATCACAAACATCAGAAAGAGACAGTCTGGATAAATAGAAATGTCATTGGAAGTTAAAGGAACCAATCAACTAAGTAACCGGCCAAGCAACCAAGCAAGCAGCCCATCAAGCAACCAACCATTTAGGCAACCAAAGCAACAAACGAGATAATCAACCACCCAACGAATCAAGCTGACATCTATCCAAACAAACACACTACTAGTTAATCAAGCAACCATCTAAGTAAGGTGAGTTGAGTTGAGTCAAAAAGCGTCAACACAGCACTCGGGGCATTCCCATACCATCATACGTGCTCCGTCCTAATCTTCAACAACCAGCAAAGAGTCCCAGTAAGTAGGCAGTACTAATGGTCTCATCTCATCATGTTCCTCCTGTACCTTGCGATGCCGAGGTGAAGTATAAACAGTGGGAGAGTGCCCACTTATGGGCTTCAAGTATCGATATTCCCATGGTCTCTGTTATTCCCTGCGTCCATTGTTTACATGATCGGCCTCTTCCTCTGCTTCCCTCACTTCTGAGTTTTTCTACGAGCAGTATGAAGATCCCCTGCCGGCTTGCTAGGCCAGTCACAGGTTTAGGTCAAAAATCTGACCATAGGGAGTCCATCCCCTATGGCGAACCATATCCCTGTTAGCCCATGACCTCGCGGTCATGGTTTCCCAGTCTACACCACGTGGAGGTGGTGTTGACCTGTGTAGTCTGTGGGTCATCGGCAGGTTACTAATTTTCACCCCTCCTGGGAGAGGCTAGCCGATCCCAAACCCTGCTGGCTGCAGGGCCAGGCGCAGTTCACACCTAATGGTACTAATGGTACCAGTTGCAATCTGATTATGTGTCCGTCTGGTCTCTCCTCGGAGTACGTAAGTCGATCAGATCCTCTGATCACTCACTGCCGCACCATTCTCTCTAGACCAGTGGTTCTCAACCTTTATAGGCCCACGCACCCCTTCACCATATGTTCAGAATGTCATTCCCCCCCCCCCTTTTCCTGTCATATTCCCCCCCCCCCCCCCAATTCCTACACAGTATACATAGAAATGGAAGCTAAATTTAATAACACATACTAGAATAAGTCTAGACGTCTACCTAAAATTTGATTTGCAGGTCTACTTATGTTAACAAACAAATTTCAGTAGGGCAAGAAGTACAGAACTGTAAAGTATGGAGGGAAAAACAATATCAAGTAATCGGTTCTTGTATTAACGCAATTTTGAAATAATCTTAATTCCCACAAACCCCAAAATTCCCCCTGGAGGTGGGGGGAGGGGGAGGGGGGGAAAATTCCCCACCGCTTGAGAACCACTGCTCTAGACTGTGATAAATTATATGATCTTCTACACTTAGTAGTGACTTACTTATGGTCCCAAAGGCCAAAGGTCCTACTTCGTCTTCTTTCCTTCGCTTGAAATATGTCTATAACTGCAATGTTGTCTCTTGTATGAGTTTAACTGTCTTTTTTTAGTTCACTCAGCAGTCCATAAGTTTATCTTCAACTGTTGTATCTCTAGGCCAGAAGGTTTGCCTAGATATGTTATATTTTGGGCAGTCTTGGAGTATGTGCTCTGCTGTCTGCGACGCCAATCCACATGTGCACATGGCTTGTTTCACCAATCTTGAATTTTGCATACATGTGGTTGCGTAATCTATTGTGTCCTATTCTGAGGCGCAGAATAATGACTTGTTCTGATCTGTCAATAATGTGGTAGTCATCTTGAGCAGGTTTTTGTGGCTTTCTGATTGATTTGATCATTCTTTTCGTTTGGTGGTATGTAACGGGCACATCAGGCTGTTCTTCTTTTGCTCCTTCCTTAGCCAATCGATCAGCTCTGTCGTTTCCGAGTATTCCACAGTGTGGTGTATAGTGACCTAAGACTGACTGCTAAGGTCAGAAAGTAATGTCCGTAGTATTGGCAATTTCCCAGATAGAAGCACCTCGAGTACTGATTTTGCATCTGTTGCGTACCATGGCTGGTATTTAGTAATTTCTCTGATGCTATCTTGATTGCCTCAATTTCAGCATCATAGTTATGGCAGTACTTAACTGTTGGTACTTTGGCAGTGTCCCTAGTATTATTTGAGTATTCTATGTACGCTCCCGCTCCTCCATTTCGAACAGCATTTTGTGCTGACCCATCTGTGTAGACTCGGATCCAGAGGTCCTGTGGGTATTCTTCATCAAGGAAGCTGAGAGTGGCTGTTCTGCGCTGCACACTGTTCTGTTCTTCCTTGTCAAATATTCCTCTCACTTTTATCTGGATTTATAGTGATAGTCTATGTCCATCTTTCCATGGAGTTCGCTCAGGAATAGTTTTCAGGGGGATACCAAATGTGGGCAGATCGGTGGTTTCTCTGCAGAGTTATCTGGCCTGGTGGATAAAACTGATTATTTTCAATTGCCCCATAGCTAAGTTTTCAAATCTGTTCTTCATAGGGTGGCCTGGCAAGCTGAGGAACTTTTCTGTGTGTATTAGCGTTGTCATATCTCTGCGCTCTCTCAGTGCTTGTGTCCTCCCCATCTTCTCCATCTCCACTATAGGGGTTGATCTCATCCCTCCTGTGGTGACTCTATGTGCTTGATTTTGCACCTTGTCCAGCTCTTGTAGTGTGGTTTTTGATGATGAACACCACGCAGTTGACCCATATTCCAGGTGTGGTTGCATGCTCTGTTGATAAACTTTGCTAAGTATTTTCCCACTGGCTCCCCATGTGGTTCCATTTAATTTTCTCAGGATGGCTATTTTCCTTCTGGCTTTTGCTACTGCTTTGTTGATGTGCTTTCTCCATGTCAGCCTGTCATAAAATCTTACTCCAAGGTATGTTGGTTCTTTATCTTCTCTAAGGGGTATTCTATTTATCTGGATGATCCCTGCCTTTTGTTTTGGAGAGAGAGTAAATAAGAGGTGCTGCATTTGTCAGTGTTTATGCTGACACACCATCTATTTGCCCATGCAACAAATGCATCTACAGCTCTTTGTAGCGATCTGGTGGCCACTGATGCATGTTCATTTGTGCTCCATAGAACCAGGTCATCAGCGTACATTGCCGCTTTAATTCCATGCGGTAGATTAGCAACAAAATCATTGATGAAGAGCCAAGGGTCCTGACACAGCCTGCCTTATCGCCCTCCTTATGTGCTGATATAAAAATTTTTTAAATAAGAAGTAGAATCATCAGAACGAGTAATACTAATAGTAATACTAAGTAATACAATATGCGATTCTTAACTAAAAAGTTTAATTTCAGGACATACTTACTTGCCCGATTTAAAATTTGATGGCTGAAGCTTACACGGACGTGTAGATACAGTATGATTTTGTATAGTTATTACATTACTATTTTTTTTTTTTATAAGAACAGCTGTCAGTTGACGACCTGGGATAAAACTGGAATGATCAGTTCCCAAAACGTCTGCTACAAGTTGTCAAGAGTGGTGTCTCCTGATGCTAGCAGCGAAGATAATCAAAATAACATGTCTCCTCGCTGGCATTTCCGCTGTCATATTGTGCCATGGTGATAGACATGGGCAATCGGTGTTCGGTATCTCACACCATCACAATAGTTTTGGATAACGTTTTGGTTCTTGTCTCGATTATACCATGTGGCCGAACCTTTCAAATATTTATCTCTTTGTTTTCTTCTTGCTCATTTCGTCATCAGTTTTGCTAGGTGCCACTATGTTTTCAAGTGCATTTCTCCTCATATGGCGTCCAACAAACAAAAATCGTGTCTGTCTACGTTATGATTCGACTCCTACCCTACTGTAAAGAACAATAAAGTATATACTTTAACTGTTGTTTATTTATAGATCTACTGATTTACAACAGCTCTGTGGCGAAGGAGTTATGAAAGCAATTCATAATCCCCCATACCGCGGTCGGATAACAGCTGCGATGATTTGGAGGTAGACTGCCTTTGCCTTGCGTATGGATGGTTCCCACACAAAGGTATGAATGCCAATCATTCAAAAAGCAATGGGAAACTACTGAACGTGAACTTGCCAAGAAATCACAAACAGCAAAAAAAAAAAAAAAAAGGAAGAAAGAAACGCTGGGGTTGACTACCGTGTCCTACCAATCATCTTCGATGGTGGCCAGCCGTTCCTTCTTTGTGTCCAGTAAGAGGTCGTGTGTGGCACAACACCTTGTTGATCGGCGTCGTATGTCGTGTAAGCGCTCAAACACAGCCAATATTAAGTTAATGTTATATACAACGCTCAAGGTTGGATTCAATTTAGAGTCACGACTAATAACAGACAGCTGAAGCTTCTTGCTTGAGATCGACTTATAACTGAAAATGCCATCACATGTCAACACCCAGATAACTAGAGGTGAGTTGTTGAAATGGAATACGAGCATATATTTACTTCATCTGAACTTGTAGAGTGACTTGTTCATTTCAGGTCCAAAATGGCGGATAGGCGGTTGAGCTGTTAATGCCCCTGGAGTGTTTTTGCTTCTGGCTACGGCTTGCTTATGCATTTTCCACGTGTTAGACTGGTAGTAAATAGTTCCTTCGCCCAGCTATAGGGTTAAGTGATTGGAGCGATACTGTGAGCGGTGGATTTCGTGTGGAGTGCTTTTACATCTGTCCGCGGTTGTTTGTATTGTGAACTGCGTATTCGGAGAATGGCGACCGACGGGTTGCTACAAGCTAGATTGGCATTATGCAGTAATGTATGTGAAGCTGCTGCTTTTCTAGTGACTGCCGCTTCTATCGACGATGAAATGAAACACAGACATAAATAAAGCATAAAAAGTATAGTCTAACTTAGAGCATGCTTATATGTTATGCATTAATTCTCTACTGACCCGTAGGGTCATTGATAAAGTTGTTTAATAATAGGCATCTGAGTTTACATGGGCTTATGAAAAAGTTAACATAAATACTACGAAGGATTTTGAATTCAAACATACATTTATTTTAGTTTTATTTCAGTGGTAAATATATATTAACATATTAAATGATAATAAAACATTGCTGTAAGTCAGCAGCCATATTGCCGCTGTGTTAATACAGCATGCAATTTCACATTGTATTATAATATGGATATAATACTATATAATGAATGTTGCCAAACCAAATACAAGAAGGAGTTGAGTTGAGTTGAGTTATGAACCAACATCACTGCATTCAGGACATTCCCATACGTGCTCCGTCCCCTCGTTCAACAACCAGCAAAGAGTCATACTACTAATCATTCCCAGCGCTATCTGATTAAAAGTTCTCCTGGTCTTCCCTGTCAGTTATGAGATTTCTCCAGAACCCCTGCCGATCCCCCACATATGGGTTCTCAATTTGTTCCCCTGCCTTCTCCACCTGATCCCACAAGCGCACGACCACCTGCCCCTTGTCCATAGGCAATCTACCACCAAGAGGTGAATTCCCTGCTAGCCTATCAGCCTAATCATTTCCCCACACTCCTGTATGGCTAGGGCAAAATATCCATACAATTCTCACAATCTGTGACCTCTGAAGCGACGATAGCCATTCCACACGAAACATTCTGTATGCGCTCCAACCTTTCAAGCTGACTCTTTGATGCTGTCAGCAGCCCTAAACCATACTCAATGACAGAAATTATTAACTGCTGAAAGAGCCTCTAATGCATTCTCTGATCTACCCTGGTTGCTGTCATCACCCTCAATGCATTAAGTCCCCTACCAGCCTTCACCACCAAAGCCTCCACATGATCCTTAAAAGACAAACACCTGTCAAAGATGATACCCAAGTACTTCAATTTACTCTCTCGACTAAGAGGACATCCATTCAACATAATGCATGGGACATCTGCTTTGACGATATGGTTATTCAGGGAGTACCACACAACCGATGCCTTGTCTGGGTTTATAACGGCCCCTGTGTCCCTGCACCACTTTGCCACCCTATTTACTGCCACCTGTAAGTCTTTCGCCAAACTGGCCCTGTCTGTACACCAGCGCATCCTCTGCAAATGTCAAGATTCTACCCACACCTGATGTCTCAATAGCTGTGATTTTGCTGGTGTAGACATTAAAGAGCACTGGGGAATGGCAGATCCATGTGGCAACCCAGGTGTAATAATACAAGGGTCAGAAGTCCAGGATTTCATGCGCAGTGCAACCTTACGCTCATAAAGGACCATTACAACCCATCTAATAAGGCAAGGGCAGACCTCCATGTCCAACAGTGTGCAAATCAACCTGACCTTGTTATAGGCATCCTACAGGTCAAACTCTACCGTCACTGTCTCTTGTTATCCTGGAAGCCCTCGTAGACATCAAATGCAAAAGTTTCAGCATTGGCCCAGGTGTCCTTCCCAGACAGGTAACTCCCAAGCCCTTTGGGAACGAGATTACGGCTTTCCAAATGTCGCTGGAGCCTGTGTCCTACTATCTTTTTTGAGGACTTTGCCATACGTGTTTTGCAGGGTTATTATTTGGTATCCATTAAGTCCGGAGTGATCCTTACCTGACTTTGGGAGTGGGACCAGGTAGCTATGCAACCAGTCATGGGGTATTTCCTCCGTTATTGATGCTGAGGTTGAAACAAAGAGCCATCTCCTCCAAGTCACCATCATCCATGTTACTCATACGGGAGTACCTCACCCCATCTGGACCTGGAGGTGTGTCTTTAGCCGCTTCAGTATCCGTCTAATATCCTCAACCTTAATCTCACAGTCCTCCTTCCTAGTGACTGGGTGACAAGGCTTCTCTGACCATATCTCTAATAGCTCTATCTTGGTGATCTGTCTGTTTTAAAAATCATGCAAGAAAAGCCGCCCCTTTATCTTGGTCAGTTGTCATAGATTGGTTGTTATCATCAGGAAGGAATATAACATAAGTCTACTTTCCTCTTAGAAGGACAGTGAAATTTTCATAGACAAAACAATAAAGCAGTCCCAGACATGTATTTCAAGTGACAACGGCACGAGACACCATACTCAGTAATCGCCCATTCTAACACGATCTTGATATAATCAGCGAATTAAATGTTCATCCATCGTGTGCCATGCCAGTAAGAGTGGGCGGTCATGATTCACCATTTGACTCGATCGCCAGAGTTCTGGATCAACTCAGTGTTCTTATCTCGACCATGCCACGTGGTCAAGCCATAATTAAATGTTATTAGTATAAAAATTATCATTAAGTCAGAGTTGAACCTTCTGCAACAATCTTGTCCAGCCTTTCTAGTTCAGAGCGTCGGTAGTTGCGCTATAAACGTTAGGCTATAACACAAAGACTGTTTATCACAAACATCAGAAAGAGACAGTCTGGATAAATAGAAATGTCATGGGAAGTTAAAGGAACCAATCAACTAAGTAACCGGCCAAGCAACCAAGCAAGCAGCCCATCAAGCAACCAACCATTTAGGCAACCAAAGCAACAAACGAGATAATCAACCACCCAACGAATCAAGCTGACATCTATCCAAACAAACACACTACTAGTTAATCAAGCAACCATCTAAGTAAGGTGAGTTGAGTTGAGTCAAAAAGCGTCAACACAGCACTCGGGGCATTCCCATACCAT
Organism: Cepaea nemoralis; assembly: GCA_014155875.1. Classification (NCBI taxonomy): domain Eukaryota; kingdom Metazoa; phylum Mollusca; class Gastropoda; order Stylommatophora; family Helicidae; genus Cepaea; species Cepaea nemoralis. The sequence goes on along the minus strand of JACEFZ010001680.1, from coordinate 62,178 downwards.
CATACGTGCTCCGTCCTAATCTTCAACAACCAGCAAAGAGTCCCAGTAAGTAGGCAGTACTAATGGTCTCATCTCATCATGTTCCTCCTGTACCTTGCGGTGCCGAGGTGAAGTATAAACAGTGGGAGAGTGCCCACTTATGGGCTTCAAGTATCGATATTCCCATGGTCTCTGTTATTCCCTGCGTCCATTGTTTACATGATCGGCCTCTTCCTCTGCTTCCCTCACTTCTGAGTTTTTCTACGAGCAGTATGAAGATCCCCTGCCGGCTTGCTAGGCCAGTCACAGGTTTAGGTCAAAAATCTGACCATAGGGAGTCCATCCCCTATGGCGAACCATATCCCTGTTAGCCCATGACCTCGCGGTCATGGTTTCCCAGTCTACACCACGTGGAGGTGGTGTTGACCTGTGTAGTCTGTGGGTCATCGGCAGGTTACTAATTTTCACCCCTCCTGGGAGAGGCTAGCCGATCCCAACCCTGCTGGCTGCAGGGCCAGGCGCAGTTCACACCTAATGGTACTAATGGTACCAGTTGCAATCTGATTATGTGTCCGTCTGGTCTCTCCTCGGAGTACGTAAAGTCGATCAGATCCTCTGATCACTCACTGCCGCACCATTCTCTCTAGACCAGTGGTTCTCAACCTTTATAGGCCCACGCACCCCTTCACCATATGTTCAGAATGTCATCCCCCCCCCTTTTCCTGTCATATTCCCCCCCCCCCCCAATTCCTACACAGTATACATAGAAATGGAAGCTAAATTTAATAACACATACTAGAATAAGTCTAGACGTCTACCTAAAATTTGATTTGCAGGTCTACTTATGTTAACAAACAAATTTCAGTAGGGCAAGAAGTACAGAACTGTAAAGTATGGAGGGAAAAACAATATCAAGTAATCGGTTCTTGTATTAACGCAATTTTGAAATAATCTTAATTCCCACAAACCCCAAAATTCCCCCTGGAGGTGGGGGGAGGGGGAGGGGGGGAAATTCCCCACCGCTTGAGAACCACTGCTCTAGACTGTGATAAATTATATGCTCTTCTACACTTAGTAGTGACTTACTTATGGTCCCAAAGGCCAAAGGTCCTACTTCGTCTTCTTTCCTTCGCTTGAAATATGTCTATAACTGCAATGTTGTCTCTTGTATGAGTTTAACTGTCTTTTTTTTAGTTCACTCAGCAGTCCATAAAGTTTATCTTCAACTGTTGTATCTCTAGGCCAGAAGGTTTGCCTAGATATGTTATATTTTGGGCAGTCTTGGAGTATGTGCTCTGCTGTCTGCGACGCCAATCCACATGTGCACATGGCTTGTTTCACCAATCTTGAATTTTGCATACATGTGGTTGCGTAATCTATTGTGTCCTATTCTGAGGCGCAGAATAATGACTTGTTCTGATCTGTCAATAATGTGGTAGTCATCTTGAGCAGGTTTTTGTGGCTTTCTGATTGATTTGATCATTCTTTTCGTTTGGTGGTATGTAACGGGCACATCAGGCTGTTCTTCTTTTGCTCCTTCCTTAGCCAATCGATCAGCTCTGTCGTTTCCGAGTATTCCACAGTGTGGTGTATAGTGACCTAAGACTGACTGCTAAGGCCAGAAAGTAATGTCCGTAGTATTGGCAATTTCCCAGATAGAAGCACCTCGAGTACTGATTTTGCATCTGTTGCGTACCATGGCTGGTATTTAGTAATTTCTCTGATGCTATCTTGATTGCCTCAATTTCAGCATCATAGTTATGGCAGTACTTAACTGTTGGTACTTTGGCAGTGTCCCTAGTATTATTTGAGTATTCTATGTACGCTCCCGCTCCTCCATTTCGAACAGCATTTTGTGCTGACCCATCTGTGTAGACTCGGATCCAGAGGTCCTGTGGGTATTCTTCATCAAGGAAGCTGAGAGTGGCTGTTCTGCGCTGCACACTGTTCTGTTCTTCCTTGTCAAATATTCCTCTCACTTTTATCTGGATTTATAGTGATAGTCTATGTCCATCTTTCCATGGAGTTCGCTCAGGAATAGTTTTCAGGGGGATACCAAATGTGGGCAGATCGGTGGTTTCTCTGCAGAGTTATCTGGCCTGGTGGATAAAACTGATTATTTTCAATTGCCCCATAGCTAAGTTTTCAAATCTGTTCTTCATAGGGTGGCCTGGCAAGCTGAGGAACTTTTCTGTGTGTATTAGCGTTGTCATATCTCTGCGCTCTCTCAGTGCTTGTGTCCTCCCCATCTTCTCCATCTCCACTATAGGGGTTGATCTCATCCCTCCTGTGGTGACTCTATGTGCTTGATTTTGCACCTTGTCCAGCTCTTGTAGTGTGGTTTTTGATGATGAACACCACGCAGTTGACCCATATTCCAGGTGTGGTTGCATGCTCTGTTGATAAACTTTGCTAAGTATTTTCCCACTGGCTCCCCATGTGGTTCCATTTAATTTTCTCAGGATGGCTATTTTCCTTCTGGCTTTTGCTACTGCTTTGTTGATGTGCTTTCTCCATGTCAGCCTGTCATAAAATCTTACTCCAAGGTATGTTGGTTCTTTATCTTCTCTAAGGGGTATTCTATTTATCTGGATGATCCCTGCCTTTTGTTTTGGAGAGAGTAAATAAGAGGTGCTGCATTTGTCAGTGTTTATGCCGACACACCATCTGTTTATTTTGCCTATGCAACAAATGCATCTACAGCTCTTTGTAGCGATCTGGTGGCCACTGATGCATGTTCATTTGTGCTCCATAGAACCAGGTCATCAGCGTACATTGCCGCTTTAATTCCATGCGGTAGATTAGCAACAAAATCATTGATGAAGAGCCAAGGGTCCTGACACAGCCTGCCTTATCGCCCTCCTTATGTGCTGATATAAAAATTTTTTAAATAAGAAGTAGAATCATCAGAACGAGTAATACTAATAGTAATACTAAGTAATACAATATGCGATTCTTAACTAAAAAGTTTAATTTCAGGACATACTTACTTGCCCGATTTAAAATTTGATGGCTGAAGCTTACACGGACGTGTAGATACAGTATGATTTTGTATAGTTATTACATTACTATTTTTTTTTTTATAAGAACAGCTGTCAGTTGACGACCTGGGATAAAACTGGAATGATCAGTTCCCAAAACGTCTGCTACAAGTTTTCAAGAGTGGTGTCTCCTGATGCTAGCAGCGAAGATAATCAAAATAACATGTCTCCTCGCTGGCATTTCCGCTGTCATATTGTGCCATGGTGATAGACATGGGCAATCGGTGTTCGGTATCTCACACCATCACAATAGTTTTGGATAACGTTTTGGTTCTTGTCTCGATTATACCATGTGGCCGAACCTTTCAAATATTTATCTCTTTGTTTTCTTCTTGCTCATTTCGTCATCAGTTTTGCTAGGTGCCACTATGTTTTCAAATGCATTTCTCCTCATATGGCGTCCAACAAACAAAAATCGTGTCTGTCTACGTTATGATTCGACTCCTACCCTACTGTAAAGAACAATAAAGTATATACTTTAACTGTTGTTTATTTATAGATCTACTGATTTACAACAGCTCTGTGGCGAAGGAGTTATGAAAGCAATTCATAATCCCCCATACCGCGGTCGGATAACAGCTGCGATGATTTGGAGGTAGACTGCCTTTGCCTTGCGTATGGATGGTTCCCACACAAAGGTATGAATGCCAATCATTCAAAAAGCAATGGGAAACTACTGAACGTGAACTTGCCAAGAAATCACAAACAGCAAATAAAAAAAAAAAAGGAAGAAAGAAACGCTGGGGTTGACTACCGTGTCCTACCAATCATCTTCGATGGTGGCCAGCCGTTCCTTCTTTGTGTCCAGTAAGAGGTCGTGTGTGGCACAACACCTTGTTGATCGGCGTCGTATGTCGTGTAAGCGCTCAAACACAGCCAATATTAAGTTAATGTTATATACAACGCTCAAGGTAGGATTCAATTTAGAGTCACGACTAATAACAGACAGCTGAAGCTTCTTGCTTGAGATCGACTTATAACTGAAAATGCCATCACATGTCAACACCCAGATAACTAGAGGTGAGTTGTTGAAATGGAATACGAGCATATATTTACTTCATCTGAACTTGTAGAGTGACTTGTTCATTTCAGGTCCAAAATGGCGGATAGGCGGTTGAGCTGTTAATGCCCCTGGAGTGTTTTTGCTTCTGGCTACGGCTTGCTTATGCATTTTCCACGTGTTAGACTGGCAGTAAATAGTTCCTTCGCCCAGCTATAGGGTTAAGTGATTGGAGCGATACTGTGAGCGGTGGATTTCGTGTGGAGTGCTTTTACATCTGTCCGCGGTTGTTTGGATTGTGAACTGCGTATTCGGAGAATGGCGACCGACGGGTTGCTACAAGCTAGATTGGCATTATGCAGTAATGTATGTGAAGCTGCTGCTTTTCTAGTGACTGCCGCTTCTATCGACGATGAAATGTAGTTTTCGTGTCGGACTTTTGTGTTGACAGTCTGGCAGCGGCCTTATGTATATACTTGCCTGTACGTGTGCTGTTGGTTTGTCGGTACTGCTGTCTCTTCCACTTTTCACATGGGACAATGACGAGCATTTTGTGTGATATTCACTGGTACAAGAACGGAGCATTATACGGGTGACCCTTTGCCGTGAAGTTGGAAACGCGACTAACGACTAACGAATTTGTAGAGTCTTAACTACTGGAACCACTCTAAGTGAAGTTGTGTCAATTTGGGAGCATGTTTGAGCCACTTCATGCGGCGCACTTTATGCTGAGAAGTAAGCCCTTCACGCTGGTAGTCAGGAACTTTGGCCTACTCAGGGTCCCAGTCTTCGTGTACTAGGGATGTAGACATGTTCCTGGAATGAAGTTCCACGTGGTTGACCGATGTCATGTGGTTTAACCAGCCAAGCAAGACTGCCAGGGATGTGGTGCTGTCAAACATAAGATGTCTCGTTGGTGCCATCATCAGCTAGAGGAGGAGAAACGAACTAAACGTGATCCTGGCTATCTTCTTCTTCTTCTTCTTCTTCTTCTTCTTCTTCTTCTTCTTCTTCTTCTTCTTCTTCTTCTTCTTCTTCTTCTTCTTCTTCTTCTTCTTCTTCTTCTTCTTCTTCTTCTTCCTTCTTCTTCTTCTTCTTCTCCTCCTCCTTCTTCTTCTCCTCCTCCTTCTTCTTCTTCTCCTCCTCCTCCTCCTCTTCATTGTTCTTCTTCTGCCTGTTGGCTGTTGTTCTATTAATGTTTTCAACAGAACCTAGTAGTTTTATGTATGTTGCTGTGATTCAGAGATCGTAGTGACTTACACGTAGCTCTGTGTTGTTTGTCTTGGTAGGCTAGTGTTCAGCATGCAGTTGAGAAAATGTGTGGCATTTCTGACGAATAGTTTCTTTCTCTGCCAGTCCACATGCGCATGTGAACGATTGTACTAATGCTAGTCTACGTGACTGTTCAGTCGTGTGCACTGTTCTGATACGGAATAGAATCATTTGTTTTGCTCGACCATGATGGTAATTTATAGCTCTTATTTCTTGTATCTAATCACATTTTTTTGAGCCAGCGAATTGTTTCGTGTATTATTTATCTTGTTTTCATTTATCTACGCTGTCCGTCTCTTCTGTGTACAGTACCCCGCCGAGGGTATTTCTTTAAAAACAAAGTGTTACAAGTCGAGAGGATTCACTTCATTGCAACGGGTTTAATCCCATACGACTTGGTCTCTTTCCGCAAGGAGGCCTGCAGAAAGCGTTGCACGAAGCACAAACTCCATAGCTCCAGCGACGACCCTTAGGAGGCTCTGAGAAAACATGCATTCGTGAATCGAAATACGTAACCCGGAATCGAACCCACAATCTTCGAAGCACAAGACAGATGGCTTGACTACTTCTCCAAGAGCGTAGCACCATATGCCCATTGCGGCGTGTAGAAAAGTACTAGAAACTGTATTTGTAAGTAGAAGCGATCGGCGCGGTATTCACAACTGTATTATTTCAATGAAATAAACTCTCTCTACACTAGACGCCAGATGTGGATCACAAACGTTCTGTTAAATGGAGATAGATACATTACATCGTGCAGCAGATTCTTTGCAAATCGTCGCTCTCATCAGGAAAAACTACCACAAGAGCATTTATCAAAAAGAAAACACCTTGCGTATCTACGTAGTTCATAGAGGCAGTCTGGATTGAAATTCACAAATTCCAGTGAAATAGCGGGAGATTAAAAAAAACCCACATTGACTGAATTATATAAATAAAAAACATTGGGGGACAATATGGAAGGGATTGCAGGAAATTGAAAATATATAGGACGGCTTACGACGTGTGTTGGTTGACAGCTGATGCCCCAGTCTGGGATACAGTGCACAAGAAGAGAGAAGTCAAGATTCTCCCATTGCAATATTGTATTGATATAATTATAGGATCACAAATTCTAACACCTCAAAGAAAACAAAATTTGTGAGGTTAAAATCTACAACATACTCATTTATAATAACAAACAAATTACAATTTCAACATATACATGTATTAAGGATTAAAACAATCCTAGTTGGAGGGGAAAAACAATAATTAATTTTAAACAGTTGGAAAAATTAACAATTCCAAGTGAAATAACCGGACACCCAATACTTACCTAAAACTACAGCAAATAAGAAACAAGAAAAATCAATGGCACATTTAAAAATAAGTGAATATTTTCAAAGACAAAGTAGCCAGGAACATATGCAAATGTTTCTGAAAGCCAAGCTCTTAAATTACCAAAGCGTTAATTAATGACTGTTTGAAGACACATTTTATGTTTGTTTGTTGAAAACGTCATGTCTTCTACATGTCATATATATATATATATATATATATATATATATATATATATATATATATATATATATATATATATATATATATATATATATATATATATATATATATATTTCCCAGACAAAATTAATGATACTGCAGGTTTACTGGCAATTTTCTCCATGCTAACTTACAATTTGGCCATCAGATTAACCCCATTGAACAAATCACCAGGGCAAGATGAAATGCCAAATGAACTAATGAAAGCAGCAAGAGAAGTAGGAAAAGCATGGCTACATAGACTATTCAACCATGTTTGGGTAGAACAACAGACACCACGAGACTGGGGAAACGCGATAATTATCCCAATTTGGAAAAACAAAGGCAGCAAATGAGATTGCACACAATACAGAGGAATCTCACCATTGAGTCATACTGGGAAAATATTTTGCGAAATTCTTGAGAAAAGATTACGAACTACTTTAGAACCCCAGCTAAGCGAAACACAACTTGGATTTAGGAAAAAACAAAGGATGCACAGATGCAATTTTGCTCTTTGGCAACTTATAGAAAAATCAATCGAATTCGATGAAACACTATACTTAGCATTTGTCGACCAAGAAAAGGCATTTGATAGAGTAGATAGAAACAAGCTGTGGGAAATCCTTAAACAATATATAGTGTGAGTACACATCTAACAAACCTATGTAGAAGTTTATACAACAACAGTGAATGCATAGTGAGAGCAACTGGAGGACACTCAGAACCCTTCACGATAAGATCTGGAGTACAACAAGGTTGTGTCCTGTCCCCTCTCTTGTTGATAACATATATAGACAACATATGTAAAGAAACCAGCCAAACAGAGACCGCAAGAATACCGCATGACGAGAACACAGAAGAAGAACCATCTGCATATCTAACCATTAGAGAACTCCTGTTTGCGGACGACCAAGCACGAATAGCAAAATAAGAAGCTGAATTACAAGACCACATGAATAGTCTAAACCAGTGGTTCTCAACCTTTTTTGGCCCGTGCCCTCCTTCACCATATTTTCAGAACGTCATCCCCCCCCCCCCCCCCATTCGTACTTCCTACCTAAAAATTTGGCCCGTGCCCCCCTTCACCATATTTTCAGAACTTCATTCCCCCCCCCCCCCCCTTTCGTATTTCCTACCTAAAAATCTCACCCCGCCCCTACACAGTATACGTAATAATGGAAGCTAAATTTAATAGCACAGACTAAAACAAGTCTAGACGTCCACATAAAACATGATTTGTGGGCCTACTTACTTTATAAATTAAATTTTAGAAGGGTGAGACGTACAGAACCGTACAGTATGAAGGGAAAAACAATATCAAGTAATCGGTTCTTGTATTAACGCGATCTTGAAATAATCTTAATTCCCACCCTGGAAACCCTAAAATTCCCCCCTGGTGGGAGGTTGGGGGGGGGGGGGATTCCCCACTGGTTGAGAACCACTGGTCTAAACGAAATGTTTATGGAACATAACATGAAAATTAGCACAAGCAAAACAGAGGTAATGACTATAACTAAAGAAGAATAAACAACAATTCACCTAAACGAACATCCCTTGAAACAAGTAAAGAGTTTCAAGTACCTAGGAAGTATAATATCATCAAATGGCAGATCAGAAGACGAGATCGAAAATAGATGCAATAAGGCAAACCAACTCATTGGACAAATGGCACCAATACTAAAGAACAAACATGTATCAATAACTACCAAGAAAGCACTTTACAATACAATCTTCCTACCAACTCTATACTACCAATGTTAAACCTGGAAGATGACAGAAAAAGAGAAAAGAAAAAATCACAACAACAGAAATGAGATTCCTGAGAAGAATACTCAAGGTATCAAGAAGAGATAAGATCAGAAATGAAGAAATCAGGACTAAAGTGGGGGTTATAGTAGCACTAGATTTTATTAGAAAGCAGCAAGTCAAATGGTTTGGCCATGCAAGTAGGTTACCAGTCAACAGCATACCACAACAAGCAATGATGTACAGACCAGATGGAAACAGAGGAAAAGGCCGACTATGTAAACGTTGGACGGAGGGAATAGCAGAGTCCATGGGAATATCGATACATGAAGCCCATAATCGGGCACTCTCACGATATTTATACTTCACCTCGACACCGCAAGGTACAAGAGGAACATGATGAGATGAGATGAGATGAGATGAGAACTTACAATTTTCTAAAGGTTTACTTGTAATTTTCTCCCTGTTTACTGTCAGTTTCTCTGGTCTCCCTAGCAATTCTCTCCAGATGTATGTTTATTAGCAATTATCTGCAAGTTTACCGACAATTCTATCTAGGTTTATTAGCAATTGTTTGCAAGTTTACTGACTAATTTCTCCCGATTTACTGGCATTCTCTCCAGGTTTACTAGCAATTGTCCAAGAACATATTTAATCATTGAACATCTACGGTACAACTTTTGTATGAAACAACTGAATAATTTATGAGTAGACCCTCTGAAATAAATATTACTGTTGTCAAAAATGTACCCGTAAAAGCATCTAATTGTCTAGACCAATGGCCACAGCAACTACAGAGTTCACGAACAGTAGGCTACTGACAATCACATACCATAAACGTTTGTTTTTCAAGTAAGAATGCATCTCCCTATAGATAGTGTCAATTTCATAATGACACCTGGGGTTGAAAAGTACAACGTCGTCGTCATTGCCATCATAATCAGCATTATCATCATCGTTATCATCCTCACGTAGCCAGTTCTTCTGTCTCACACATGTTCATATCCACTGGTGCCTTGAATGACTTGTGTCCACTGTCGAGCTAGTCGTGCCCTGCCTCGTGGTTAGTCGCTCACCCCTGGCCAGTTCTTCTATCTCACACGTGTTCATACTCACTGGTGCCTTGAATGTCTTGTGTTCACTGTCGAGCTAGTCGTGCCTGCCTCGTAGTCAGTCGTTCACCCCTGGCCAGTTCTTCTGTCTCACACGTGTTCATACTCACTGGTGCCTTGAATGTCTTGTGTTCGCAGTAGTGCTAGTCGCCCCCCGCTTCGTGGTCAGTTGCTGTTATGTATAAACCAGTGAAACGTATGATGCGGGAGAAATATTTTAGTTTTCGAGACATTCGACTATTTATGGGCCTAGTTTTCTTAGACCTTCAGATCTTGTAAATTATCAGTACATTTCTTTTTCTCTTGATATAAACAATTTCCTGTAACATATAATACATAATATAGCTATTTGGAGGTTCAACTATTTTATTTTCGCTTTACGCAATCTTACTTTCTTTTCTAGAGGATCTTGCATCACTGAATATCCGAGGAAAGAAAAGAAACTTCCATTTTCAGTTGCTTCGAGAAATCTTACTCACATACTACTTAAATAAATAAATAAATAAATAAATACAATTAAGAAAACTGCAGTATAAAAAAAAACGTAAATCCTTCTCAACGAATATGGATATTTCTAAGTACTCAATAGTCAAAACTTCGTGTCAGAGATCCACCATAAGCCAATTCTTTTTCCTGAGTTCAAAACAACGTACACAGCAGTTAACCAACCAGTTGATTATTTACATTGAATCAAATATCTTTTCATCATGCAAGAGCTACAGGAGAAAACATCATCATCATCATCATCATCATCATCATCATCATCATCATCATCATCATCATCATCATCATCATCATCATCATCATCATCATCATCATCATCATCATCGTCGTCGTCGTCGTCGTCGTCGTCGTCGTCGTCGTCGTCATCATCATCATCATCATCATCATCATCATCATCATCATCATCATCATCATCATCATCATCATCATCATCATCATATACTCTACCAAATGGCGTAAGCGCTCAAGTACCTCCACAGATCTCGGTTCATGGTGTTCTGGATCAACTCTTTTGATGGTATATATCATGAAATCGTCTGAAGCCACCTGACATCATTTCTACCGGTCTGTCTCTGCTTCTTTTACCGCTGAACTATTCATTGGCAGCGATAATTGCCAATAGTTCCCATTTCATGACATGACCAAATAACAGCGTCTTTGTCTAATGGTTGTATGTACTGTTCTACTCTCATTAGCAACTTCCGGGCAATCGTTGTTAGTTTCTCTCACGGTTCTAAGTATTCGCAAACACTCCTTTAAGAACCAGATCAGCTTTTCTTCCCAGCTATTCCTAATTTAGTTGTCAATGAAACACATAAACCCGCCTACAACGTGTCAAGAGCTTGTCATCCACGTATCCATGAACACAGTGTTCGTGTCGGAAGTGACATAAGGGATAATAAACATTCCCTTAAGAGCTGAGTTGAATCAAGAACCGACATCACAGCACTTTGGACTTTCTCATGTGTGCTTCGGCACCGTCTTCAACAACCATCGAAGCGTACCAATATTAATAGTGCCAGTTGCAATCTGATTATATGTCCATCAGGCCTCCCTCGAGAACTGAGTGTCGGCCAGGTCACCTAGTTATCCCCGCCGCACCATTCTCTCCAAGGCAATGATGGCGTCTCTGGTCCTCTCCACTATACACATGTCAAAAAGGCTCTGACCACATCTGCCATATCGTACACCAGTACCTCAACCAGTGGTGCAGACCCAGCCAGTGTGTCCAACTGCTCGTTTACTAACACACCAACATGACTTGAGAAAAGCATCCGCCGGATGCTCCCTGTTTGTGAGTTTTGAATTGGAGCATACCCCTCTGCACTAAACATACCTGTCTTCGCCCTTTTCAGCAAGCTCTGAGAGTTCTTTACAATCACCTCATGTGTGTGATACCCAATCAAAGCTTGAACTACAGATTTGAAATGAGTTAAACAAATTTATCAACAAACTCCCCAGAAATTCACCGCTGTACTTGGCGTCTGCACGTCCCTACATCCTCAAGAGGAGACATCACCACCAACATTTTGCTCGGTTAGTTATGTAACATAGAACTCAAATAATACCATGCAGTAAGTGAAACTTACTATGCCATAATATAAATGTTCCCAGTACGGCTCAAATAGTCTACACATAATAACTACACACATCGGGTACATATAATAACAACAGATTGATGTGTGATTTTGTACACAGGTTAATTGTTCTCTCTCTCTCTCTCTCTCTCTCTCTCTCTCTCTCTCTCTGTGTGTGTGTCTCTCTCTCACTATCTCTCTCCCTCCCTCTCTCTCTGTCTTTCTCTCTCACACTATCTCTCTCTGTCTCTCTCTCACACTATCTCTCTCTCACTCCTAAAGCAAAATTCACGAAGCAGGAAACTGCCATGTGTCTGTGATGTGATAGGACCATCACATTATGTAGGCTTGAATGCACAGAGGAATAGGTAGCCAATATCCCTCACGTATCGGACGACGAACCATGCGTCGAACCCTCGTTCCACCGCACTCGTGACATTATCAGCAATTGGTTGCCACACTTTTACAAAGGGACATAACCCAACGTATCCAAGCAAACAATTTCTTCCCACTGAGTTAGTTAACTTGGCATGATCGAGGTACATGTATTTTACCTGCTCAACAGAACATCACTTTTAATGCTAGTTCTAACTGTTTAGTGGATGAATCGTTTGACAACAATTGTTATGTTGCGTTCGCTCGCTTTGAACTCAAGAGTAGTCCATACACGTGCTACTACTTCTAGTGCTCGTCTCATCTCATCATGTTCCTCTTGTACCTTGCGGTGTCGAGGTGAAGTATAAACAGCGGGAGAGTGCCCGCTTATGGGCTTCATGTATCGACATTCCCATGGACTCTGTTATTCCCTGCGTCCATCGTTTACGTGGTCGGCCTCTTCCCCTGTTTCCCTCTGGTCTGTACATCATTGCTTGTTGTGGTATACTGTTAGCTGGTAACCTACTTGCGTGGCCAAACCATTCGACTTGCTGCTTTCTAATAAAATCTAGTGCAGCTATAACCCCCACCTGGATGGCTTAGCCACGTGGCATGGTCGAGACAGGAACACAGAGCTGATCCACGACTCTGGTGATCGAGTGAGATGGTAGAACATGACTGCCCACGCTTACCGGCATGGCACATGATGGATGGATGGATAGATGGATGGATAATCCCCACTTTAGGCCTGATTTCGTAATTTTTGATCTTATCTCTTCTTGATACATTGAGTATTCTTCTCAGGAATCTCATCTCTGTTGTTGTGATTTTTCTTTTCTCGTTTTCTGTCATTGTCCAGGCTTGGCATTGGTAACATATAGTTGGTAGGAAGATTGTGTTGTAAAGTGCTTTCTTAGTAGTTATTGATACATGTTAGTTCTTTAGTATTGGTGCCATTTGTCCGATGAGTTAGTTTGCCTTATTGCATCTATTTTCGATCTCGTCTTCTGATTTGAGTAGGTTAATTATGACATCAGAAGCAGTGACATCATAAGATGAATGTGGAGGTAAGCATGGCCGAATGAATAAGAGCACTCTTTCTTAAACTTCCGGTGTGCTGATGCCGAGGTAGTGGGTTCAACTCCTACTCCGGTCAATTAGACTAAAATGTTGACCCCTCGTCCTTGACTTAATGACGTAAATTACATGTACCTCTGAAGTCGGAGTGGGTTCGCCTGATGGCGAGGGACACTGGTAACAGGGAAAGCTAATACACACGCAAAATTCAGTCCAGAACTACTAGAAGTAGCATAAATGGACCATGTTTCAGTTTGAAGCCAGCGAGAGCAAAAAAAAAAAAAGGATGAATATTGTGAAAGAGATACAGATGTGAAATACAATAATGAAGTAGCGAATATGTAATCCGAGTCTGTTACCATGTGCAATTTGTGCTACCTTTTAAATGATTCTAGAGCCGTGGTAGCGCAAGGGCTAGCAATCTTACCTGCCGCGGTCCAGTGGTTATAAGTTCGAATTCGCATTGAGGAAGATTTTTAAATGGGCATAGGGTTCTAACATGGGTAACCGGAAATGTCTAGAGAAGCTAAAGGAACCCAAAGAGCAATGAATCTGTTCGCAGGAGCTAAATATACCTAATTGTTTGTAATTCATAAGGGAACCCAGCAAATAAGCAACCATCAACCAACCAGCCAGCCAGCCAAGCAGCTGGACAACGAGCTAACTAACCAGAAAATCACCTATCCAGACCACATGATGACTAACAACTAAACAACCTACCAATCACCCATCCAAACCACCAAACAACTAACAACTAAACAACCAGCCAATCACCCATCCAAACCACCAAATGACTAACAACTAAACAACCAGCCAATCACCCATCCAAACCACCAAATGACTAACAACTAAACAACCAGCCAATCACCCATCCAAACCACCAAATGACTAACAACTAAACAACCAGCCAATCACCCATCCAAACCACGAAAATGACTAACAACTAAACAACCAGCCAATCAGCCATCCAAACGACTAATAAATAACCAATCAGCCCACTTAGGAACCAAGCAAACGGACATTCAAAAACACCACAAAACCAGCTAAGCAAGGACAATCAAGTTATCAACTAGACAGTCAACCAAGCAACCAGTCGATAATCAGGCAACCAATAATCCAACCAAGCAAAAAGCCAACCAACGAACCAATCAGCCAGCAAGTGTGAGATAATGATTATGTCCTTGGACCTACTCCTCATGCCACACGAAAAAAAATACAACCTCTGGGATGGAAACACTTGTTACCTTGCTCAGAAATAGGTCACATCTACAAGTTTGCCAAAAGAATATTTTGTGCATAAAATAATTGTTAAATGCTTATGTATATTATTATCACATTGTGAAATAGCTAATGGATGCACACAAGTAAAACATCATCAATCATGTACAGAGGCACATTGTAGAGAAACAACAGACATATTCAACAACAAGAGGCTACAACAGAACATCCATTGGTCCCACCAGTAGATGAAACGTAGACAAATACTCAACAGATTGTTCTCCTCATTGATAGTGTGAGGAAATGCAACCTAAAGATTAAATGTCATGGCAGATCAGACCAGGCCCTAAGCCTTGGTCGGCAACTGCTTCTAGGGTTGAAGTTTCCACAGGCAGACGTTTACAGCATAGTTATGCTGTTCCAGATGTATTGGTGTTACCTTTCCTCTCGGGTAAACTAGGCAGATTGAGAGAGGGATCATGCTGCATGGGCAACGCATGGTCTCAATAATTCAGCCTAGGCGTTGTGTTATGGAGAGGTATAACATTCGCTACCCCCATGGGTTGTATCGTTGTTAGAAGCACAATGAATAAACTATCGTCTGCCCCATGGGTTGTATCGTTGTTAGAAGCACAATGAATAAACTATCGTCTGTCAAGACGGTATGAATACAATTTGTGGCACTGTGGTAAAGCTGTAGTAATGTAAATAATATAAAATAACACAAAGTAATGCATCTTTACAGAACATAATTACGGAAAACACATTTAAAACTTAATGTAGACACAGTTGTGTCCTCCCCGTGATTATATGTTGTTTTGTGTATGTGTTTCTTAGCTGATGAAGGCTAGACGCCACAACGTCGGCTGTTTCCCGTAATTGTGTTCTGTAAAGTTGCATAACTGTTATTTTATATTGTCACAACTATAAGGTGTCAGTGACATATGCTTCTTGCACTTCGAACTACACTATTAGTCTATTAGTGCTCATATACCCTCCTCAGTATAACACTCAGCGTGTAAGGGCTGGTGGCACCAGTTCTATGTTGAGCGACAATATTTTTTGCTTCCCGCAATGCTTACTCAGAGATTCAAGCCCTTGCCTTCTGGCCCAGTCCAGCTCATCTCGGTCGTCTTTAGCACACTCATGGAATGGCTGAGAAAGCATGCACGGGTGAAGGCTTGTTTCCCCAGCTATGATTTTGCTTTTGTCACTGCCACGAAACGTTCACATGATCTCTAGTAAAATCAATGTAGTAATGCATTATTTGCTATTGCAAACTCGGTTTCTAGTGTGCGCTAACACATGAACTCTGAAAACCTAATAAATACACGCTGCGTCAGAAGAATGCCTATACTGCATGAAACTTGTACCACAAAACACTGGGGGTATTCTTGTCAGCTTTTGTTGACAATGCTGTTCCCGATTCCAACATTAAACGTGATGTAGTCACGGTGTCCACTAGTACGGTTTGTTTATTCATAGCAACATGTTTTAAAATGTAACTGTCCCTCCTAGTTAATGGCTGGACTAGAAAGTCCTTCACGACATGTTGAGATAACCAGAAAGTCCTGCCTTTGGACTTCACAAGGCAAAAAAAAAAACAAACAACATTGACAATGAGAGTTAATGATAGAGATATATATAATATGACAACGCCATGAAAGAAACTAGACGCATGTCTGCAATAGTCATGTCTTATAATCATCCTTAACGAGGGCATATTACTAGAAATCGATCGGCGCTCACATATCGACCTAGCCTAACCTAGTACCAGGAACTGTGTTGGGAAGTAAACGTAACTGGTGAGATATGAACCACATTATCCAGTCAAGTGACTAATGGTCTATACAAATAAAGGCCTAGCGCCATATACGCAATACGCCTTACGGCATGGAAGAGACCTCTTTACTCTCACTGTACTGCCTGTAAGCCTGAATCTGCAAGCCTCTTGGAGGCACACATTTATATTGATGACAACCAAGAAGCCTGTCGGAAGGCGCTGATATCCCTGAGAGCTCTATTGAAGTTAATCGCCAGATCCCTCAAATAGCGGTCAGCAATGACAGTGTCCTTAACCCATCCGCCGCAGGACATGCCATAGTCTTCGAGACAACGTCGGTAGTGGTGAAGGTAGGCGATCTCGGGTTGGACTTCAAGCGGAAGCCACTCTTCTCGATTCTGCTTGCTGATGTGGTGGATTCCTACTTCAAATACTCGCCATGGGGACAGCATCACTTTCTTTCGAACCTGAATGGAATGATAACAGAGTGGATTGACAACAGAATGAAGTGACAACAGCTTGGGGTGACAACATAATGGAGTGACAAAGAATGGAATGACAACAGATTGGACTGACAATAGAATGGAGTAACAATAGAGTGAATTGACAACAGCGTGGAGTGACAACAGAATGGACTGACAACAGAATGGACTGACAACAGAGTGCACTGATAATAGAATGGAGTGACAACAGAATCAAGTGACAACAGTGTGGAGTGATAAAAGAATGGGGTGACAACAGAGTGGAGTGACAAATGAATGGAATAAAAACAGAGGGGATTGACAGCAGAATGGAGTGACAAAAGAGTGAAGTGACAACAGAGCGAAGTGACAACAGAGTGGAGTGACAACAGAGTGGAGTGACAACAGAGTGGAGTGGCAACAGAGTGAAGTGACAAAAGAGTGGAGTGACAACAGATTGGAGCGACAACAGAGTGAAGTGACAAAAGAATGGAGTGATAACAGAGTAAACTGACAAAAGAGTGGAGTGACAACAGAGTGGAGTGACAACAGAATGGAGTGACAACAGACTGCAGTGACAACAGAGTGGAGTGACAACAGAATCGTGTGATAATAGAATGGAGTGACAGCACAATGGAATGACAACAGAATGGAATGACAACAGAATGGATTGTACAACGGAATAAAATAAATGTAATCTATGCATTGAAGCACAGCAACTCGCAAGTACTGTCATCACATGTCTAATAATATATCTGCGCATAAAAAGGTATAGGTTTACATACAGCATTTTGACATGAGGTAAACAGTTCTGGCTCAACCCAGTTTCTTCCACACGACCCTATCATACACCCATCCAGCGTTCAAACCACGTGTCCATTCAATTCAGTCAGTCTCCCCGTCATTATTTTACCTGCCTGCCTGCCTGCCTGCCTGTCTGTCTGCCTGCCTGCCTGCCTGCCTGCCTGCCTGCCTGCCTGCCTGTCTGTCTGTCTGTCTGTCTGTCTGTCTGTCATTTTTACTACCACTTGAATTTAATATGTACTATATGCACTTTGTATTTCACCATGGTTATGTCAAGTCCAGAAATTATATTCTTTATTGAATTGCATAACCTTTTATTCGCTACGCAAGGTATAACATATTGTTTTAATTTTAACAATTATTCCATTTGGGGATGTGTGTTTGAGTGGGGAGATATTAGTGTGTGAGGGTTGCGCGCGCACGCGCGCGTGTGTGTGTATGTATGGGGGGGGGGGGAAATGTGTTTTGGGTGGGGCCCTGTGGGCGGGGTCTGTTTTTTTGTTTTTTTTGGGGGGGGGGGGTGGGTGTTGGTGGGTAATATAATTTGTGGGTGTGAGTGGGTGGTAATGTGTGAGTGGGTTTGTGGGGGTGTGTGTGTAGGTGGCATGGGGGATGGGTGTGGGGGTTGCGTATGGGTGAGGGTGTGTGGTGAGGGTGTGGGATGTGGGTGGGAGATAGGAGTGTGGATGGGGGATGAGTGTGTGGTGGAGATGTGTGGGTGGGTGATGCATGTGTGGAGGATGTGTGAGTGGGGAGTTATGTGTGTGTGGGTGGGTTGGGAATATGTGTGCTGGTGGGGCTGTTGTAGTTGACGGATGCGTGGTTGGGGGATTGCTGATTGATTGTGTGGGGATATGTGTGGGTGGGTGAGTGTGTGTGGGTTGGGGGATGGGTGGTGATGTATATGTGGGTGGGGAGAGATACTTGGATGGGGATGCGTGTGTTGGTGGGTGCGAGAGATTGTGTGGGTGGTGGATGTGTGAGTGGGTTGGCGGGGGGTGGATGTGTTTGTGTGTGGGTGCGCATGTGTGAGTGTGTGTGTGCAAGAAGAGAGAGAGAGAGAGAGAGAGAGAGAGAGAGAGAGAGAGAGAGAGAGAGAGAGAGAGAGAGAGTCGAGCACACAAATGTCATGTAACTTGCTATTCCATTTTATTGTGAATTCTCATCTTTCATATTATCATTTTGAATCCCACTTGATTCCATATTGTTTTGAGTATTCTCATCTTTCATATTAACATTTTGTAAGCCACGTGGTATAATCCATTTATAATACCAACACATGCACATTACTGTATAGTGATTGAGAGAGTTAGTGTGAGTGAGAGTGTGAGTGAGAGTGTGTGTGTCTGTGTGTGTGTGTGTGTGTGTGTGTGAGAGAGAGAGAGAGAGAGAGAGAGAGAGAGAGAGAGAGAAAGAGAGAGAGAGTGTGTGTGTGTGTGTGTGCTTAAGAAAAAAGGTGTGAGGTGAATTGCATCACTAATTTCTACGTTACACAATGTATATGTACAATTTTTATCCATGTTTTAAAAACAATTTTTGCGAGAATGCTGACGACAATTGTCAGTGTCCGTGTGTGTGTGTGTGTGTGAAGTGCGGGAGGTTGTTCATACTAGTTTCAGTGATTATGTGAGGCATCATGTATCTAGATCTGACGATGTGTGTGTGTGGGGGGGGGGGGGGGGTGTAAGCGTGGAGGGGTTGTGAGTGGGAGATGTGTGGTGGGCGAGGGATGTGTGTGTGAATGGAGGATATTGGGGTGAAAGTGTGTGTGTGTGTGTTGGTGGGTGGGGGTTGTATTGCTGGGGAATGTGTATGTGGGTGGGTGGGTTGGTGATGGTGTGTGAGTGAATGGGAGTGTTGCAGTGGGAAGATGTGTGTATGTTGAGGGATGGGTATGGGGATGTGTTTGTGGGTGGGGGATATTTATGTGTGGGTGGGGTGTGTGTGGGTGGAGGATGTATGTGTGGGTGATGAGCGTGTTTGTAGCTGTGTGTGCGTGGGTGGGAGATGGTGGGTGGGGAAGATATGTGTGGGTGAGGCTGTGCATATGTGTGGGTTGGGATGTCTATATGTGTGGGGTGTTGTGTGGGAGGTGTGATGGGCGAGGGTGTGTGGGTGGATGGGGGAGGTGGATGTGCAAGTGAGTAAAGGATGTATGTAAGGGTGGGGCTGTGTGTGATTGGCTGGGTGGTTTGGCTGTGTGAGTGTGGGTGGGTAGATGAAAGATGTGTGTGTTGATGGGTGGGTGGGGGATGTGTAGGTGTGAGTGGTTGTGGGATGAATTCGTGAGCGGATAAATTTGTGTGGGGGATGAGTGTATGGGTGGGGGATGTATGTGTGTGTGGGAAGATGTGTGTGGGTGGGGGATGTGTGTGGGGGTATATGTGGGTGGTGGGGTGTGTGTGGGTGGGAGGTGTGTTTTGGCTGGGTGGTTGGGGGTGTGTTGGTTGGTGGTGGAGGATATGTGAGTGGGTGTTTGTTGGTGGGTTGAGCCTGGGTGTGTGGGTGGGGGGATGAGACAACGAGAGAGTTAGTGTGTGTGAAAGAAACAAAAAAAATGAAAGAGAGATAGAGAGGGTTGAGCGCATGTATGTCATGTGACGTGCTATTCCATATTTTTTCTGTATACTTATCATACATATCATTTTTACTGCCACTTGATTTTCTAACACATACTGACAAAAATGTGTGCACTGCTTATTCCGTCATGTTTATGTCAATTGTAGGAATCAGCTTATTGTATCGCATCACTATTTATTTATTTACACTACACAATGTATGTGCATAATTTACTCTCCATTTTTTACATTTTCGTGAGAATGCTCACGATAATCGTCAGTGTAGGTGTGTGTAAAGTGTGGGAGTTTGTTCACATTAGCTTCATTGATTATTTGAGGCATTATGTGTGTGTCTAGATGTGAGGATTGTGTTTGTGTTGGGGGATGAGTTTGTGAGTGGGGGTATTGTGTAGGGGTATGTGTGTGTGGGTGGGGGAATTTTGTGTGGCTGGCTGGGTGGGTGGGTGGAGAGATGTGTTGGTGGATGGGGGAATATGTGTGTGGATGAGGGATGTTTCTGGGTGGAAATGTGAGTGGATCGGTGGGGGTGTCAGTGTGGGCGAGGGATGTGTGTGAGTGGGTGGGTATTGGTGGATGGGGGTGTGGATGTGTGGGTGGGGATGTGTGGATGGGGGTATGTGGATGGGTGTGTGGGGATGTGTGTAGAGGGTGTGGGGGATGTGATGTATGGGTTGGGGGATGGGTGTGGCTGATGTGTATATGGATGGAAGAGGTGTGTGGGTTGGGGATGTGTGTGTGTGGGTCGGTGTTTGTGTGTGGGTGAGGGAATGTGTGGATAGGGAGTGTATGTGTGGATTGTGGAGGTGTGTGGGTGGGTGAGGTGTGTTGGAGTATGGGAGAAGTGCATGTGGTGGGGAGATGTATGCGGGTGGGGATGTTAGTGGGTGGGTGGGGAGGTGTGGGATGTGTGGGTTTGTGGGGATGTGTAGGTGGGTGCGGAGATGAGTGGGTTGGTGGCTGGAGGGGTGTGAGTATTGATGGGCGTGTGGGTGGGTGAGGGATGTGTGGAGGAGGATGTGTGTTGGGTTGTGTGTTTGCGTGGGTGTTGGTGGGTAGTGGGATGTGTGGGTGTTGGCGGGTGGGGGATATGTGGGTGTTGGTAGATGGTGGATGTGTGTGTGGGATGTGTGTTTGCGTGGGAGATGTGTGTGTTGGTGGAGGAATGTGTGTTGGTGAGGGATGTGTGTGTGTGGTTGTTGGGGTGTGTGGGTAGTGGTGAAATGTGTTGGTGGGCGGGGAAATGTGTGTATGGATGGAAAGATGTGTGGGTACGGGTTGGTTGATGTGTAAGTGGATGAGGGATATGTGTGTGTGTTGGTGCGGGATGTGCGTGTGTGAGGGGTAGGTGTGTGTGGTTGGAGGGTTGTGGGTGGATGGAGCATGTGTGTGTGTGGGTGTAGCTTGAGTGGATTAGGGGTATGTGTGTAGTGGGTGGAAATATGCGTGTGGGTGGGTGAGTGATGTCTGCGGTTGGTGGCGGATATGCTAGGTGGGTGGCGGGATCTGGGGAGTGGTGGAGTATGAGTGGGGGATGTGTGGTGAGTGGGGGATGTGTAGGGTATGGGTGGGTGATGTGTGAGTAGGTGAGGGATGTCTGTGTGTGGGTTGGTGCGGGATGATGTGTGTGAGGAGGGGGGATGTGTCACATACATGAGAATATGCATTGTTTATGCTTACCACCCTCATTTGACAATCTTGTTTCCCCTATGTGAATGAATTATGCACTGTTGATGAAAGAAAGATTAGATATTGGAAGGGCCGAATGTAAGACGGGCCTACGTGCCCAATTTGTTACCCTTTAAAAATACAGATCAATTCAATTCAATTCTGTCTGCCGCCGGCCTATCAGTACATCACGAGGTAAACAGCAACAACATTTCAACAGATCAGTCTCACTCCGCGAGTGACGTGCTCAGTATCACGAGGGTCGCCTTTACTTCCCACGACATTTCTCGGTGCCAAGTTTAGGCTGTAGAACCGCTGTAGTGTTTGAATCCACATGTGTCTGACTCCCCACCACGGCGGAAGAAAACAACAAAAATAGGATATTTGCTGTCAGATGGACCCAGCCTCAAACAGATGTCAGAAAATGTCAGGGGGACGTGGTAGTGACCACACCACCCTCCAATATCCACTGGGTATACCAATACAGGACTAGCATCATATACCCAACAGGCTCCAGGGCGTGTAACTGAGTCCTTCATTTACTGTTTGTATTTTGGGCTGGGTCGACCTGGGAGCCCAGGATAATGACACAATACTTTACCTAGATGGGGATTGGAACACATGACCATCGTGCAGACAGGCAGGCCGGCAATTGTACTAGCCACGGGGCGTTAGCAGCTCCCTATCATTGTTGCATTAAATTATAAATATTGTAGACAGAGCAGACTTTAGGCTACAACAGTGTTTGCCAGCGTATGGTAATCTCTCTCTCTCTCTCTCTCTCTCTCTCTCTCTCTCTCTCTCTCTCTCTCTCTGTCTGTCTTCTCTCTCTCTCTCTCTCTCTCTCTCTCTCTCTCTGTCTTCTCTCTCTCTCTCTCTCTCTCTCTCTCTCTCTCTCTGTCTGTCTTCTCTCTCTCTCTCTCTCTCTCTCTCTCTGTCTGTCTTCTCTCTCTCTCTCTCTCTCTCTCTCTCTCTCTGTCTGTCTTCTCTCTCTCTCTCTCTCTCTCTCATTTATCAGTTCTATGGTTAGCTATCTATATGGCGCGGAAGCCCGGACAATGAACAAGCAATTAGAAAGTCGAATTGAGGCCAAGGAGATGCAGGTATAAGAAGAATATATTGAATGTCATGGAGAAAGCCAAACAAATACAGCGGTTCTTGAAAAACTGGAAATGAAATGAGAGCTGATGAAAGAAATAAAAAAGGGACAAGCGACATACTTCGGGTATGCTCTTATGAAAACCATACTGGAGGGTAATGGTGAAGGCAAGCAAGCAAGATGTAACAACGATACAAGTGGGAAGATAACATAAAGAGATGGACAGACATCAGTTTGACATAATATAAAGTCACGGCGAGAGACAGAGTGTTGGAGATCCATTGCAACAACCTTCATCGTGAAGACGGCACCTAATTGATTGATTGGTTAGCTAGAGAGCTTCTCAGTGACCGGAGTACCAATATTGGTTCCTGTCGTCTGCTGCTGTCCACACTGCCGCACACGTCTATGTTAGCAGGTGTTTGACAGCCTGGAATACCCAATGTGTTGTTTGACTGACTTCGTCTGGAGTGTTGCCACAACTAGCTTTCTTTGGAGAATCTTCAAGGCGAAGATTCTGCCCAGTACAGATGTCCTTTGTATCTAAACAACACTGACATTTGAGAGAATCAAATACTTATAATAACATCTTCACCGTACCGTGTTATAAATCTGCATTTTCCCCGTGAGTATTGGTGTTAACAAGCCCTCTGTAAACGGATCTCTATTTTCTGGATCATAAAACGCACTCACAAACGAGAACCCACATCGATCTTCAGACAGCAGCGAAGGGAAGATCTCCCTCCAGCTCGTTACATTGGAATGTGGCACAATAAATTCATCAATGTCATTAAAAGCAACGAGATCAAAGTGAGGCATGGAGCGGTACAAACAGTCGTTGTGTGCAATCAGCTGTCCATAGTACCATATCAACACGTTGTTTTCGTCATCATGCATCTGTGGCGGCAGAGTCCAGGACTGAACCCATACAAGGTTCTTGCTGATGTAATACTGTAGGACCACAGATATCTCAGGGGTCATGCTGTGGTTGTAGAAAATAAAATGGTCGGCGCCAAGGAGGCGTGAGAGCTCAATAAATTCGACTAGCCTGTGCACTGAGATGTTCCCAAACAGCGGGGATATACAGATAGCGAAAGTAAATGTTTTTTGCGAGATAGTTTGATCATCTATATTGTTTGAGTAGTTGTTAGATCCCCGTCCTTTACTGCTGTTGGAATTATGTCCTAGATGAACAGCGTCATCAGCCTTAGCCCTGTTTGGAAATACGTCTAGGCGGACTATTTTCTGTTCAGGTGGTCTCACTGATAGCAGGGGTATAACTTTATTCGATCCCGGCTTTGCGAAAGAAATGGTTACAAATCGAGTGCCCTGATGTCAACAAAGTGTGGCACACGACAAGAAAAAACATAACCGCCGAATGTTCTGGCATGGTTCTCACAGAGTTCGTATTGCACCGCCAGCTGCGGCTGTGCGTCTTTTGTGTCGTTGAAAAGACAGTAGATGGGTTGAGTGGAGGCTGCCATAGACAACAAGCTAATGATTCTCACAGAACTAGGCGTCTTCCTGTCATCAATGAAAGCCGAGTAGACATATGCCTCTTTGCCTATGACAATGAAATCACCGGATTTTTCGTATTTGAGGTCTAGCATTGGTTTCTTCATCGGCACTACTTCTGCATGTATGATGCCACTCGCTTCAGTCTCTAGAAATTTCCCGCCTCTGTCAAAAGCTGCAGTGTCATTGGCTGAATGGTGAAGCAAGTCTGTTTTTGTGAAAGAAAGTTTTTTCAAAAGACGTAGCAGACTTGTAGCCTCTTTCAAAGAATTCCTTTTAGCCCGAGGGGCGTCTGCTAACACTCCCCGAGCGGAGCCGTCAGCTTTGGAATTCGACTGAATCACGTCTAAATTCATCAGAAACAGAAATATCATAATGAAATACAAAACCAGCACCAGAGACACTATTTTACGATGTAACAGTCCCTTGTACCATTTACATCGAATCATATTAGCTTCCGTGCTTAATGAAATGCAAATGTACTGACTGATACAAGCTGAAGTATTGGCTGAATTCCTTTTTGTACACTGGCTAGATGACGTTTCATGGTTGCTTAAACATGTCAACATATTCAGCAACATTGGAACTAATCACATACTTTAAGGCTCGCGAATACTTCACGGCTACTGCATGCATTTCGTAGCCTGCGAATTCCAGGATTACTTCTTTTTACCCCAAGAATAATATGTTCGGGCTGATGAACATTGTCAAATCGCTGTTGCTATGCTAACAGGAAACACACTAGCAGTGAAACAATTCTAATACAATCCTTGCACAACAAACAGGTCTTGACTTTGATATGTCTAATGTTTGCTGGGAGGAAACACATTTTAGAGATGCATTCATCGCACAAACTGCGTCAATGTTTCAAATTACTGAAGCCACGATAGAAAGTTACAGTCAGCGTAAAATTCTTGTTTAAAATCACTGATGGTTGGTAAAATTAGACGAGCTATAACAGACGCAATCCATATATATCATTATCTATGTGTCAAACCGCCGAAGTTATGGTAGAAAGTTACATGTTGTTAAAGATACAATCACAGTAGAATTCTTTTGTATATTTCAAATCGGTGTGGTTAACACAGAAAGGCACACTGTAAGAAATACACAATCCTTGGACAATACTTGTCTGTTTCAAATCGCCGATGTTATGGTAGAAAATCACACGTTGTGAAAGATGCAGTCATAGTACAATCCTCCTTATGTTACAACTCGCCGAGAAAATTACACTTTATGAAAGATACAATCCATGTACAATACTTGTCTGTTTCAAATACCCGAGGTTGTGGTAGAAAGTCACACGTTATCAAATATAATCGTATACACGTACAATCAATTTGTTTGTTTAAAATCGCTGAGGCTATAGTAAAAGTAGACACGATATCACATACTCATATATGATTATCTATGTTTCAAATAGCTGTAGTTCTGGCAGAAAGTCACAGCTTGCCAAAGATACAGTCTATGAACAACCCCTGTATATGGCTCACATCGCTGAGGTTATGGTAGAAAGATACAGCTGCCAAAGATGCAATCCATGTACAATCCTTGTATATGACTCAAATCGCTGAGGTTATGGTAGACAGTTATCATGTTGACGAAGATAGTCCATGGACAATCCTTGTATATGGCTCAACTCGGTGAGGTTATGGTAGAAAGATACAGCTGCCAAAGATGCAATCCATGTACAATCCTTGTATATGACTCAAATCGCTGAGGTTATGGTAGGCAGTTATCATGTTGCCGAAGATACAGTCCATGAACAATCCTTGTATATGGCTCAACTCGGTGAGGTTATGGTAGAAAGTTACAGCTGCCAAATATACAGTCCATGAACAATCCTTGTATATGGCTCAACTCGCCGAGGTTATGGTAGACAGGTACCATGTTGGCAAAGATACGGTCCATGAACAGTCCTTGTATATAGTTCAAATAGCTGATATTTTGATAGAAAGTTACAGTTGGGAAAATCACAATCCATCTATAATTTGTATCAATGTTTCAAATGGCTGAGGTTATGGTGCACAGTTTTGCGTTATCAAAGACAAAGTCCTTGAACTCTGCATGTGTACAGCCCACCATACCGACTAACCAGGAAGTCAGCATGTCTCCTTGACTGGTCATGACAATGCTACAGATCATGGTGCATCTGAAATGTAGAGACAACATTCACGATTAACATCCTGTTAGAATTTTGTTGCGATTAAAGACTTGAAGAAACAAACAAACGCAACTGTACTTGATGTCATTATGTAATATTTTAAGGTTGCATATTCCTTACAGAACGTTGCAGTCAACACCAGCATTTTCCAGCTGATTTTGATGTACCACGCAAGATTACGCTCAGTAGTTTGCCATTGCTTTCTGAGCGACCGACTCACATACCCCCGTAAGTTACCAACGCGGGGAGAACAGCTACCGATTCTCGCGCAGGTTACGTTCCTCACGTGGATATACGGGATTACGGAGAAAGACGTTAACTCCTAGGCCAGGGGGACGGCCATGTATGTATGATCTACATCAGTGTTTCCCAACCTTTTTTGTGCTATGCCCCACATAAGCCTTTCTAAAATTCTTATGCCCCCTCCGCCCCGCCGCCGCACCCCCTCCCTCCCCCAACATATACATTATTTTTAATATTCAAAAATTGAAATGTTTACTAAAGAAACTTGATTAATAGGTTTTAGGAAGAAATCATTTTGAAATTATTGAGCAAACACAGTAAGTAAATTTTCAAAACATATAATGGAGAACTGAAACTGAAGTATAAAATAATTTTAATGAAAGATTTTTCTATATTATTTTAATTATTAGTAATTATTTATTATTTAAATTTAGTAAGATCCTTGCGCTTGATGCTTGCTGCAAAGAGATCTTATGTCAGGTTCCAATTTAGTTAACTTCAGTCTCAAGTCTCCCCATTTTCTTATATCCAGCCGATTTCTTCCATTTTCGAATTGCCCCCCTTAACAATCGAATTGCCCCCCTGTAGGGCGTGGGCCCCACGTTGGGAAACACTGGTCTACATGGAAGGAGTGAACACTTATAGAGTTATCCTTGTGCAAGTAAATCGATCTTGTACCGAAATGACCACATGTAAACAACAAAATAAACAATTATCATCATCATGTAGCAGGTGCCCTGCAGAATGTGCCTCTCATCACGGCCTGCCCACACGTGTCTCCACCCCTGGCCACACCTCCTCTCTCATATACCCTCATGTTTCTCGCGACATTGCCACGACTGCTCTCTCATACACCCTCAGTTTTCTCGACCCCTTGCCACGCCTCCAGTCTCATACACCCTCAAGTTTCTCGACCCCTTGCCACGTCTCCTCTCTCATACACCCTCAGGTTTCTCGACCCCTTGCCACGTCTCCTCTCTCATACACCCTCAGGTTTCTCGACCCCTTGCCATGCTTCCTGTCTCATACGTCCTCGTATTATTGGGCCCTTGCCACGCCTCCTGTCTCATAGGTGTTCCATTCGCAATCATAAAATATCGCTGATGTGATCGAGAAATATACAAAGGTAAAACACACCACCTTTGCCTAATTTGGTTAAGCAACAGAATATCCTGCACACTGCTATTATTAAGGCAATGCTACCTGTGTACGTTGAGAAGTGTTTGTTTGTGACAAGTTATAATTAATTCGATCGAATAATTTTTCAAAGGGCTCTGAATTCTGTTAGGTGAAGATCAATCCTGTTGAGATGCGACATAAAAAATATGTATGGAGAAAGGTGAAGAAGATTCTAGCTGACAGAGGAATAACGATAGACAGTGTGGCAACACCAGCGGGGTATTTTCATGGCTTACCCTCACCAAAATGAATGACAGTTTGGATTTCCGTAAAGTATGCTTGCGATGGATACCCAGAAGCTTACTGACGAATACAACAGTAATAGACTAGCCCAGTCTATAGAACATCTCTTTCGGGACTCAGTTAAGGTGAAGACACACTAAACACGATTTTCAATGGGCAGGAACATGTGTTTCTCACTACAGTCTTCAAACAGTGCGTACCTAATACATGAGCTAGACAAGTCTCTACCCAGTATGCTCCCCATGGATGTAAAGAGATATCTTGGTCAGTATACACCTCTCCTTCATCCCAGAAATTAAGGGTTTCTCTATCAGCAGGAAGTAAGTCTAGGTTGCTTTGGCGGTTCTCAAGGCACGCAATTGGCTCTTTTTTTTTAACAGAAGGAAGGTGAAAATGATAATGCTGCATGGTAATGTGCAGTTCTGTTGGCGCATCAATGTGTATGTCAAAGGAAACGCCCCGAAATACTGACTAGAGGAGTGATGCACCATTTTGACAATACCAGGCAATGCACAAGTCATTTAACACATGAGAAAACTTAGCAACTACAATGAGCGTATAGAAGGTTCTATGGTGAACCAATTTTGTTGCATGCACGTGAAACGTGGACAATGAGCTCACAAGCCGAGAAACATCTAATGACAGTGGAAATGTGGTTTCTGAGGAAATGCAAAGAATACCATAGACGGACAGAAAAAATGAATGAGAAATTCAGGTAAGACACAAATAGAAACCGTAAACTGATTAGATTACAGGAGTTACACACAGACAGTCATGATCTTTGTGGGCACCTTATGAGTTGAAAATGTGTGACTTCTGGAAGATATGATGGAGAAGAAAACAAGTGGAAGGAAAAGAGTTACATACCTGAATGGCTTGGCCATATGGCATAACAGAGGGAAGAACAGTCCTGATCTGGTAATCATGTGAGTTGGCGAACCTTGACCGCCCAAGCTTATCGGAATGGCTCATGATGATAATGTTGATGAACTTAAGCAATTCCTCCAATGACGTGTGAATAAACTCATGACGTGCACGAACAGCTCCAATAGCGATCCGTATGTAAACTCGTCATTTACCATAACAGTTATCTGAATGGCCTGTTTCTAAAGTTATAACTAACCCCAACAGTTCCACGAATGTAAACTAATAACTGACACCAGCAGTTAAACTACTGACCCGTAT
The DNA here is from genome assembly GCA_014155875.1 of Cepaea nemoralis. Lineage (NCBI taxonomy): Eukaryota > Metazoa > Mollusca > Gastropoda > Stylommatophora > Helicidae > Cepaea > Cepaea nemoralis. Next base: position 32,836 of record JACEFZ010001680.1, on the reverse strand, counting down.
GTAAAATGATAACTGACACCAGAAGTTAAATTAATGACCCGTGTGTAAAATGATAACTGTCCTAGCAGTTAAACTAATGACCCATGTGTAAAATGATAACTGACCTAGCAGTTAAACTAATGACCCATGTGTAAACTGATAACTGACCTAGCAGTTAAACTAATGACCCGTGTGTAAACTGATAACTGTCCTAGCAGTTAAACTAATGACCCATGTGTAAAATGATAACTGACCTAGCAGTTAAACTAATGACCCATGTGTAAACTGATAACTGACCTAGCAGTTAAACTAATGACCCATGTGTAAACTGATAACTGTCCTAGCAGTTAAACTAATGACCCATGTGTAAAATGATAACTGACCTAGCAGTTAAACTAATGACCCATGTGTAAACTGATAACTGACCTAGCAGTTAAACTAATGACCCGTGTGTAAACTGATAACTGACCTAGCAGTTAAACTAATGACATGAATGTAAACTGATAACTGACCTAGCCATTAAACTAATGACCCGTGTGTAAAATGATAATTGACCTAGCAGTTAAACTAATGACCCGTGTGTAAAATGATAATTGACCTAGCAGTTAAACTAATGACCCATGCGTAAAATGATAATTGACCTAGCAGTTAAACTAATGACCCATGTGTAAAATGAAAACTGACACCAGAAGTTAAACTAATGACCCGTGTGTAAAATGATAATTGACCTAGCAGTTAAACTAATGACCCGTGTGTAAAATGATAATTGACCTAGCAGTTAAACTAATGACCCGTGTGTAAAATGATAATTGACCTAGCAGTTAAACTAATGACCCGTGTGTAAAATGATAATTGACCTAGCAGTTAAACTAATGACCCGTGTGTAAAATGATAATTGACCTAGCAGTTAAACTAATGACCCGTGTGTAAAATGAAAATTGACCTAGCAGTTAAACTAATGACCCGTGTGTAAAATGATAATTGACCTAGCAGTTAAACTAATGACCCATGTGTAAAATGATAACTGGCCTAGCCATTAAACTAATGATCCGTGTGTAAAATGATAACTGACACCAGCAGTTAAACTAATGACCCATGTGTAAAATGATAACTGACACCAGCAGTTAAATTAATGACCCGGGTGTAAACTAATAACTGGCCTAAACCATTAAACTAACGACCCGTGTGTAAAATGATAACTGACAACAGCAGTTAAACTAATGACCCGTGTGTAAACTGATAACTGTCCTAGCAGTTAAATTAATGACCCGGGTGTAAACTGATAACTGGCCTAGCCATTAAACTAATGACCCGTGTGTAAAATGATAACTGACAACAGCAGTTAAACTAATGACCCGTGTGTAAACTGATAACTGACCTAGCAGTTAAACTAATGACCCGTGTGTAAACTGATAACTAATCTAGCAGTTAAACTAATAACGCGTGTGTAAACTGATAACTGACTCTGGCAGTTAAACTAATAACCCGCTTGTAAATTGATAACTGGCAGTTAAACTAATTACCTGCGTGTAAATTGATAACGGAAGCTAGTAGTTAATCTAATGACCTTTGTGAAAACTGATAACTGACCTTCTTTCCCACCTCCCCCAGCAGTTAAGCAATGATCTACAGCGGGTCTACGCGGGGGGGGGGGGGGGGAGAGTCAATAAGTAAGTCACAAATGGCTGTAGAAAAATAACTAAATATGATAACAACTTGAAACCAGTTTATTTTTATACATACATTGTCCTTTATTTCTCAACATAATTTCCACCAACATTGATGCACTTATCCCATCGTTTTATCAGTCCTCCCAAACCGGCTGCATAGAACTGCGTGCTCTGTTTTCTAAACCACGTTTTCACTTCACATTCAACTTCGGCGTCATTCGCGAAATGTCTCCCGCCAAGGTGGGTTTTCAGTGGACCAAAAAGGTGGAAATCGCTAGGGGCTAAGTCGGGGCTGTAAGGTGGATGTTCCAGAACTTCCCACCTTAGTTGGTTAATTTTCTCCTGAGTTAATCGAGCCGTATGTGGTCTGGCATTGTCATGAAGAAGCAACACTCCTCTAGTCAGCAGTCCTGGACGTTTTCTTCGAATTGCATCATGAAGCATCGATAGAACTTCACAGTACGATTCAGAATTCACATTGTCACATTTCTTCTTGAAATTGGTTAAAAGCACTCCTTGACAATCCCAGAACACTGTCAGCATAACCTTCCCTGCTGATGGCGTAACCTTGAATTTTTGGACACAAGGCGAAGAAGGATGTTTCCATTGCATTGAAGTACGCTTTGATTCGGGCTGGTATTAATGCAACCATGATTCGTCCCCAGTAACAAACCTGTTGAGCATGTCTTCTCCTTCATCTTCGCATCGAAAGAGATGATGCAAGGACAGGTCAAATTGGTTAATTTCCCCCTTCAATTGTCTGGGTACCCACCTTAAGCACACTTTCTTAAATTTCAATCGATCATGCATTATGCTGTATGCTGAACCATGTGAGCATCCACTGCAGATGCTACAGAGTCTATTGTTACTCGCCTGTCACCTCTAATCATCTCCTCCACCCGCTGCATGGATGCTTCTGTTGCAATCTCAACAGGACGACCAGATCGAATTTCATTAACAATTTTAGAGCGCCCTTGAGAAAATGTTTCTACCCAGCTATGCGCCGCTTTACGGGACAAACATTTGTCAGCAGAAACAGGAAGCATTTCCTTATGAATGTCCTTTGCAGGCAGTCCTCCCCCCTCCCCCCCCCCCAAAAAAAAAAGAAAAAAAAACGCACAACAGCGCGTCGCTCTTTGGTTGTACATTCCGTAAGTACAGTCGCCGTTTTATTTATGCGCTGCGCATGCGCATTAGACAGCTAGTGGCACCTGACGAACGGTAATATAAAGTTCGATGTTACTGTCACCTAATTACACCTGTAGAAAACACCAACTACATTTACCTGCCATCCCACAGAACTGTGCGAGTTACTTACTGACTCGCCCTCGTAGTTCTATGAATTAGCCATTTGTAGTTTCATGACTTTCCCCAACAGTTCCACGAATGACCTGTAGGTATTATCATACTCACTTCATGAGAATAGTGAAAATCACAACTTATATCTTAACATAGCAAAAACAAAGATAATGCTTACAGGTAAAACTAATACGGAGAAAGTAATATATGTTAATTAGAAAAGTTGGAGGTGGAGACAATTTCGAATATCTTGTGTCATTAATTACCAACAGTGGTGACACAATGAAGAAAATTAAAAGACAAATATCGATCGCTCTTCTAAAAACTAAAACAGCTGAATAAATTGTGGAGTGGGATATATAGAACTACAACAATTAGATTTTTAAGAGCATGCATCTGTCCCATTGCAACATACGCCTGTGAGACCAGGGCACTTACTAAAAAAGCTGCCTTTGAATATAAATGTTATAGACGGGTTCTAAGAATATCTTGGATACAGAAAATAACAAATGCATCCATACGACAAGATCTGAATATTGAAGAAGATTGGCTACTAAAGACGATAAAACAAAGAAAATTTAAATATTTTGGTCATCCTAAACGTCATGAAAGTTTGGAGACAGCAATTAAGGAGGTGTATATGCCCGGGAAGAGAGGAAGAGGAAGGCCAAAGAGAAGATGAGTGCAGGATGTGGGAGATGATCTCCAGAAGGGTGTATCGGACTCGGGACATTGCTTATGACCGAGAAGATTTCCAGACGGTTGTTATGGGAGCGAGGTTCTGCAAAGGACATGCTACTGAATGAATTAATGAATGACTTCATCGGTTCCATGAATCATCAGCAGATAAAATCATACGTCATTAGTTCCATGAGTGACCTGTAGTTACTATTAAATCTACCTCAGCATATCCATGAATGACCAGTAGGTAGCATCATACTTTTCATCAGCTCCATGAAAGACCAGTAGGTAGAATCATACTTACCTCAGCATATTCATGAATGACCAGTAGGTAGCGTCATACTTACCTCAGCGTATTCATGAATGACCAGCAGGTAGAGCTATACTTATCTAACGAGTTCTGTGAGTGACCAGCAGGTAGCGTCATACTTATCTAACACGTTCCATAATTGATCTATAGGTAGAATTATAATTACCTCAGCAGTTACACGAATGGCATGTAGGTAAAGTCATATTTACTTCAGCAACTGATTAGTAAAGTAATCATAAATTATAAGAACTATGATCAGCAGTTTCACGGTTTGTGATTTTCAACGAAGTTTTACGGTGTATCTGTTAAACAATAATTCGCCCTTTGGAGAGAAACGATTGAGAATAAATATAAACACACTAACAATGCAATAAGTACACCAGATCCGGTAGCCTGAAGTACTTTGGATAATTACAAATCAAAGCGACCGATTTCAATACAGTTGATCCCCACCCCAGATATCGCGGTTTATTGGTTTGCAAGTGACGGCTGCAAGTGGATTGGGTAACCGCATTCGTAGCAAACGCCATAGCAAAATAAGTGCAACATAAAACCGGTTATCTACGTTCTATAAAATCTAGAAATACTATAGATGAAAAGCTATGCAATGGCGCAAAGCCGCAATAAAAAAAAACCCTAGACCATAATAATATGACGTGAAACCCATGGTTATTATAATGGTTGTAAATGAAGCGATTTTGCAGAAGAATGGGATGAAAAGAAAACTGATGACATGATTACGAGAGACAGGTCAAATATGTAGGCCTCATAATAAACGGTGAAATAAATAAAAGGTTTGTTTACACGCTTTGAGGTGTATAGAGTGTATGGTGCCAGCCCCCCAAAAAGTCGACAGGGTCGACTTCATTGCACCGGGTTTTATCCCATATGGCTCGGTCTCTTTCCGCAACGCGGAAAGCGTCGCACAAAGCACGAACTCAGTAGCTCTAGCGACTACCCACAAGAGTCTCCGAAAAATTTAACTCGTGAACCGAAGGACGCGGCCCGGGATCGAACACACAACCTTTGGAGCACGAGTCAAACGGCTTGACCACTTCGCCAGGGAGCCAGCCCATATTGTTATAAACCAATCGGCAGTGGATGCGTGATGTTGTCAACATCACCACGACCGCCTATATTTTCCAGGATATTTCCTGGTTCCAATGTTAAACTGTGTCGACCTGGGAGTCCAGGTCGCTCGAAAGAATAAAATCCATCTCGATGGGAACTAAAACACATGAACCCCGGGAGGGCAGGTGAGCATGCTAGCTATTGGGTCACCTCGGCTCTCATCATACACTACACTCTGATACAACAACATTGGAGGAAAGAGAAGAAAGCAGGCAAGACAGGGATTGCAATGATACAACTGAGACGATAATACGGAAAGCTGGAAGAACAGCAGTCTCCCAGTGTACCGATAATGTTGACTCAGTTTATAATGTGATTAACGTCTCCAAGTCAAGGATGAGAAGTCAACATTTTAGTCCAACTGACCGGTGTAGGAGTTGAACCCGCTACCTCGGCATCAGGATACAGAAGTTTATGAACGAGAGCTCTTATCAATGATGCCATGCTGAAGATGCCTTCAAACAAACTACGATACGACCTGGCTGTTCGCAATATATGTATGGGGCAAGCTATGTGCAGAGACCAATTGCGAGATTGGACTCACTGTTTACTATTTGATGTGTTCATGGAGAGATCTTGATGGGAGAAATCCCCTTCCACTTGCCATTTCGAACTATTGACGGTTCATCTACAGTGACAAGGAAACTACTTTCTGAATTTAGCAGTAGCATAAGGTCACCATACAGTGGATACCATCCCACTGTGTAATATCCGGAAACGACAGAGCTGATCGATTAGCTAAGGAAGGAGCAAAAGAAGAACAGCCTGATGTGCCCGTTATATACCACCAAAAGAACAGAATGATCAAATCAATCATAAAGCCACCAAAACCAGCTCAAGACGACTACCACGTTATGGACAGACCAGAACAAGTCATTATTCTGCGCCTCAGAACAGGACACAATAGATTACGCAACCGCATGTATACAAAATTCAAGATTGGTGAATCAGCCATGTGTACGTGTGGATTGGCGTCACAGACATCAGAGAACATACTCCAAGACTACCCAAAATAGAACATATTTAGGCAAACCTTTTGGCCTAGAGAGACAACAGTGGAAGATAAACTCTATGGACCGCTGAGTGAACTAAAAAAAAAGACAGTTAAATTCATACAAGAGACACCATTGTAGTTATGCAAACGAAAGAAGAAGATCTACAGTGATTGGAACACTTTCAACAATGAGATGCCCATCGCGGAGATGTCTTCAACGTCAATGCAAATGAATGAACATTGCGACAGGTGGGAAGCTATTTGCGAATTTGTCAGTACATTAATTTATAAGTGATATTAGTGGACAGAAAACGGATCCATTTACAGGTCCTAAAACGCACTGGACATACATTGATAGATCCATATGTTTTACTGATCAATAGGCACTCCTTTGGTGAAATGGTCAAAATTACACCTGATGCCTTTACTTCCTGGTACTCATTGTAGACTGGGTGCATTTGGGAATCCAAAACACTTTGTAGAAATGTCTATCCGCCCCGATGGTAGACTAGTGGCTAGACTCTCGCCTGCCGACATCGATGGTCGTGGGTTCGATCCGCAGCTGTGCAGATTCCGGCTATACACCAATATGTAGCCAGAGTTAAAGGTAATGAGCGCACAGACCATGTGGTAAATATGGCATCATTACACACGAGAAGAAGAATGGACAGGGCTGATATAATCAGTGCAGTACGGACTCGGTTGGCTGAAACTGACACTATTATGGCTGTTACATGAACTGGGGATGAAGCCTTGGTCATGCACGTCAATGCCACCTTCGAGAGAAAGATAGGAGATATCGGAACCAATTCTTTATGGGAACAGTCAGAAGAAATACTCTGGGATGGCTGCTGCACAGGATGATTGAGCACGTATGGGAATGTCCTGTTTGCAGCGACGTCGTTCGACATAGCATAACATAAAATAATATCCTGCCTTATAAATAAATAAACGCCTAACGATATGTTTCACGCTGAAACCCGTAGAAAGTGAGTTCACTATTCTTTCTGGGAATAAAAAGTGAGACGTAATTAGTAAGAACTGAGCTGAGTTGAATTTAGCTACGAACCAACATAACTGCACTCAGGACATTCCCAGACACGCTCCGTCCCCTCGTTCAAGCGCCAGCGAAGAGTAAGAATAGGAAGAAGTAAGAAATAAGAAGAAAAATGTGTTGATATTAGAAGATAACGTTCAGATATTTACAGAAATCCCACAGTCATTTAGAGGCGACGGTTCGAAACCGATAAGTCCTTAACCATCAATTTTTCTATTATCTAATCCGTGCCCCTGTACCCAGTATGAAAAAAATTTAAAGTTACATTACTTTACTACAATATTCATATTGAGATAGAAATTAGAACGGTGAGTACGCAGTCAATGTTTGCAAGTGTTCTAATATGAAATGTACATTCAAAGTCACACACCAAGGACAATACACATACCATCAAAGACATTATGTGGATTTATATCATAAGCGACGATTCTTATTCCATCTTATTATATTATATTGCTGTCCGTTAGAGCTATCCGTGTGTTGTTGTAAAGCTTTCAATATTGGCGCGATTTGGTGCATAAAACACTCCAAGTTATTTAATTTGCGAACATGCACCATCTTACACAATCAATCAATCAATCATGTGCCATGCCGGAAAGCGTGGGCGTCATGACTCGCCATTTCACTCGATCACCAGAGTCGTGGATCAGCTCAGTGTTCCTGTCTCGTCCATGCCATGTGGCTAAGCCATCCAGGTATTTTCCTCTCGGTCTTCCTCTTGGTCTGTTCCCCTCGATCTTGCCAGTTGTCACTAAGTTCTCCAATCCATTTCTTCTCATAACATGTCCAAAAAATTTTGACTGTCTACGTCTAATTTCTCTCTAATCAGTTTACGATTTTCATTTGTCTCCTGTAGTACTTGGTCATTGGTTTTTCTATCTGTCCATGGTATTCTTTGCATTTTCCTCAGAAACCACATTTCTGCAGCCATCAAATGTTTTTCAGCTTGACTGCACATTGTCCAAGTTTCACATCCATACAAAAGAACAGGCTCTATGTACCCCCTCAACGCTCTTTTTCTCGTTTCAATTGACATCTTTTTATTGGTCAGAATGTCTTTCATCTTGCTAAAGGCTACTTTCGCCATGGCGATTCTTGTTCTAATCTCTTCAAGGCATCTCCCATCAGATGTTATGACTGTTCCGAGATAATCGTATCGATTCACTTGTTGAAGACTATTCCCATTTACTTGTACATTACAGCGTGGTACTTCGTTCTTCCTAGTGACGACCATAACCTGTGTCTTCTTACAATTTAATTCCAACCCCAGCTGCTCACTTTGTACAACAACCGCGTCTACTAATTGTTGCAGATCCTGTGCATTGTCTGCAATCAATACTGTATCATCTGCATATCTAATGTTATTGATGTTTCTTCCTCCAATGCTGATTCCACTTATATCTTCTACATTTCCTGAAAATATTTTCACTGTATAGGGAAAAATTATCTGGAGACATTACACATCCCTGCCTAACATCTCTCTTAATAGGTTGATATTGTCCCACTTCATTATCAGTCTGTATGGCAGCTTGTTTCCAATATAAGTTTTTTATAAGCCTAATGTCTTTCCCATCAATTTGTAGATCTGCAAGCATATCCACCATGTTGACATGTCTAACTCTATCAAAAGCCTTTGTGTAGTCAATAAAACAAAGATGTATATCCTTGTTTACTTCTATAGCATCTTACACAGAGTCCCATTAAAAGATCCATGAAGACGGACAGCAATGGTTCAGCAACACATTCTGTGTCTGGCTTTGATTGCACACTTGGAAATCTTCAGTCGCTGGAAATTCCTTGAGCTATTAAGATACTTGCAGGTCTCACTGGTCTAGGGGTTGCACGACTTTTTCCGTAATACCGTATACTCTCGTAAGTAACGTGACGTGCGGGAGCATTGGTATCGGTTCTCTCAGCCTCGGTAACTTACGGGGTATGTGAGTCGGTCGCTCAGAAAGCAATAGCAAACTACTGAGCGTAATCTTGCCAAGAAATCAACAATCAGCTGAAAGATGCTGATGTTGGACATCAGATGTTTTTCAGCTTGACTGCACATTGTCCAAGTTTCACATCCATACAAAAGAACAGGCTCTATGTATCCCCTCAACACTCTTTTTCTCGTTTCAATTGACATCATTTTATTGGTCAGAATGTTTTTCATCTTGCTAAAGGCTACTTTATGCGATATGCATTTATGGGATATGCGGGAAAAAAAATTAAGACACTTATCTATACCGAGTTTAGTTGCTAACTATGCCTGTTCACAGCTGTATATCTCGTGTACTATGTCATTTCTGATATATTGCAGAGCATATTAATTATCATCATCATCAAGTGCCATGCCGGCCGGCGTAGGCGTTCATGACTTTCCATAGATCTCAGACTTTGGTTTTCTGGATCAACTCTGCTGATGATATTCTTCCACGCCACCGTCACAATCCATCCAGCATAATTTCTCTTGGTCTGCCTCTCCATCTCTTCCACTCGATCTTTCCAGTTGTCATGATGTTCTCCAATGCTTCTCTTCTCATCACATCACCAAAGAAAGCTTTTTGTCTCTTCCTTATTGTTGTATATAATGTTCTAATTTAATTAGCCTCTTTCAGGCAGTCGTTGTTAGTTACTTTGGCAGTCCAAGGAATTTGCAACATTCGTTTTTAGGAATCACATCTCTGTTGCTTGCAAGTTCTTCCTAATTTGTTCTTAATATTCCAAGATTCACTGCCATACAGCAAAACAGGTTCTATATGGTACTTTAGCACGTCTCTTACATTCAATGATATAGTACTCGCCCGTGTGTTACCGGAGCCCATAAAGGAAGCAAAGAATAGTAACACTGTGGCCTTCCATTCATGTCGTAAGAGGCGACTAAGAGGCTTTGGGTCTGAAACTTAGTCTACAGTCTATTGGGACTTCCGGTCCCCATCATGTCGTAAAGGCATTTAAACCATTAAGTCCTCTCTGGTGTTTACGCTTGTGGCTACGGTTTGCATTCGCATTTTCCTTATGTTGGACTGGTAGTGCATGCTTCCATCACCCTGCTACTGAGTGAGTGCGTGGCGCGACACTGTGAGCCGTGAAATTTACGTGGCATGCTTTTACATCTGTCCGCGGTTGTTTGTAGCGGGAACTGCATGTTCGGAACGATGGCGGCCGGCTGTTGCTGAATTGACTGGTTTGCCTTTTCGGTTCACGAGTGCATTTTTTTCAGGAGACTCCTGCCAAAATGTTATTCAATATTATCCTCAGCTCGCCGTCCAACAAAACAGTCCAGCAGAATAACCGGGGCAACTTTAATAAATATTAAACGACTTGAAGCAGGCTGACATTTCTTGCAATGGGATATTTATTTACATAAAATAGCTTGTGACGTCCTTAAACAATAATATCCACCGTTCTCATGTTGATGGGAGGGCCGGCAATACGTGAATAGGCATACGCACAATACTGATCATACATATTTAATTAATTGAATGCCAAGATAATGCTTAACCGCCTAGCGTTATTTAGATTGCATCCTTGCCGCTTATCATAACAGAAACTAGTTTTAGGAAATCCTGTTTGTTGACACTTGCTAACCTTGAGCCATTCCTTCGAATTTTGGTTTAAATATTAATGGCCAATCGTCAGTCATAACTTTGGAGTGTGCCTTGATAAATGATGGTTCACTTCTAGCATTTCCATCTTCTAGATGATTTACGCTAATAATTCGCCTCTGAGAATTTTATGCCGCCTTCATGTTGCCAGCCGCAGACCTAACTAGCCGGTTGCTAATGTATCCCGCAGTGACGTTTTTCACATAGTGATGTCACTTGGCGACTTTTGCTGTCTGCTTCTTTGAGTTTAACTCTTCGGATTCTTTCTCACTTATAAATTCTGTATCTCATTGTGAATTGCTACATGGCAACTCCTGAGAGTCATCGCTGGAGCTAAGGAGTTCGTGCTTTGTGAGGCGCTTTCGGCGGGTCGCCCTGCGGAAAGAGACCGAGCCATATGGGATAAAACCCGGGTCAATGAAGTCTTTCTATTGACTGCAGATTCTTTCGACGATGAACTGTGTTTTTCGTGGAGGACTTTTGTGTTGGCATTCTGGCGGCAGCATTATGCACAGTGTATCTGTGCGGGGTGTTGGCTTGCCGAGACTCCTGTCTATTCCACTGATCACATAGGGCAGTGAGAAGCATTTTGTGTGATATTCACTGGCACATGAGCGGAGCATAATGGGTACGACCCGTTGCCGTGAAGTTGGAACCGCGACTAACCAACCAACCAACCAACCAACCAACAACCAACCAACCAGTCAGCCAACCAACCAACCAACCAACCAACCAACCAACCAACCAACCAACCAACCAATAACCAACTAACTAAATAACAAACAAACAAACAATCAAACAAACTAACTAACTAACTAACTAACTAACTAACTAACTAACTAACTAACTAACTAACTAACTAATTAATGTCAGTGACTTATTGCATAGGATACTCTTTATTTTCCGAATTGCAGCATTTGCTTGCTCTATTCTGCTCGTAATTTCAGCTGTGCATCTTCCATCTGATGTTATAAATGCCCCTAGGTATTTAAACTATCCACTTGGTTAAGAATTTTCCCTTCTATTCCCATTTCATATTTTGGTATCACCTTTTTCTTTAATATCACCATTGTTACTGTTTTCTTGATATTCAAGAAGAGTTATCAGTCATTTCTGATGTACTGCAGAGCATATTCTTCATCTTATGAAATACTACTTTTGATTGAGCAATTCTACATTGAACTTCCTTAATACATCTTCCATTTGCTGTTATTGAAGTGCCCACGTATTTAAATGCATTGATTGATGTTGCAACTGATAAGACGATTTTAATATTTGTAATTACCATTACTTCTATTATTCCAAGTCATTAGTTCTGACTTTCCGTTGAAATTATATCTATCATTTCTTGCAACTCGTTTTATTTTCAGCAACCAGATCAGTTATAACGCAGATTATTTACATGACGCCCACCAACAGATATTCCTGTCATGACTTGTATGGATCTCACTATTATTTCGTTGTGCAAATTGAACAGATCAGGTCGTGGTACACAGACCTATCTAACGACTTGTTTAGTATGTTGAAAAGTTTCTAATTGGTTGTTATTTCTTACAGCTCTGTTCTCAGTTCTTGTTCTGTATTCATTTCATATCTTTACTGTTAATGTTCACTAATTTTCGACATATTAATTAATTCTTCGTGTTTAATCTTATCACGTGATTTAGTATAGTCAGTAAAGTACAACTGTAGATGTCTGTTCATTTAAATCGATCGTTCTTACGGTTAATCTTCTAAATATGTATATCCTGTAGTTAGTTCTTTCCCCTACCACAAATCCACGCTGCTTATTCCCAATTTCTTATTCTTCTCATTATACGAGGGTACTTCAAATGAAAACGTTAAATGTGTGTGTGTGTGTGTGTGTGTGTGTGTGTGTGTGTGTGTGTGTGTGTGTGTGTGTGTTTTGGTGAATATAATCTGAAAAAGTACAGAACAAATGTATCATTTTAAATGTAGCTACCGCTGTGTTCAATGCAAGTCCTCCTTTGCGATCAAATGTTTGGATTCCTGTAGAAAAAAAAAGAAGCATGCCAAACTACAGAAATAACATCATAGTAATTCACAAACAGCGAATACATGCTGGGGCTGAATTCAATGTCCTGTAAAGGACACGAAATTAGCTTAATGATGAAATTCCCAGCAAACAAGTTATGGTCACAAGGAATACAAAAATGTAACCATCGCGTGTGATTAAACAAAACAAAAAAGAACAAACAGACCTTTACTGTCTGACAGGCTTGCAGGTAAGGTTACTGTGGCGGCGGACGAGCCATGGATAAGGTTGATATACTGAATGCTCTACAAGAAGTAAGACATTTACGAGAACCAAGTGATGACTGTGAATCTACAACCATGGTCAGACTGCGAGAACAGCAAGTTAAAAGAGGTTTGGCCAAACAAGAACACTACGCAGGTAGTCAAAGAAAATTAATAAATCAACACAGAACTGGTGTCGTTAGTCGCTACACACTGCGGGATTTATCCACTTATGGGCTGAATAGTTAAATGTGCAATGAGGATGATCTGTCGACTAACTAACAAAAGGGATAACAATGAAGCAAGCAATGACACTCAAATACATAGGGTGGATGATAACACTGGTGAAATACGGACAATTAAATAACGACGATAAAAAGAAACTAGTGGCCACACAGATGTGGCTTCCATAGAGAACAGACATACCAGACAGATGTGGCTTCCATACAGAACAGACTAGAGATAACACAGATGTGACTTCCTATACAGAACAGACTAGATAACAGACAGATGTGGCTTCCATACAGAACGGGCTAGATACCAGACAGATGTGGCTTCTATTAAGAACAGACTAGAGATCAGACAGATGTGGCATCCATACAGAATATACTAGATACCAGACAGATGTGACTTCCATACAGAATAGACTAGATACCAGACAGATGTGACTTCCATACAGAATAGACTAGATACCAGACAGATGTGGCATCCATACAGAACAGACTAGAGATAACACAGATGTGGCATCCATACAGAACAGACTAGATACCAGACAGATGTGGCATCCATACAGAATAGACTAGATACCAGACAGATGTGACTTCCATACAGAATAGACTAGATACCAGACATATGTGACTTCCATACAGAACAGACTAGAGATCAGACAGATGTGGCATCCATACAGAATAGACTAGATACCAGACAGATGTGACTTCCATACAGAACAGACTAGAGATCAGACAGATGTGGCATCCATACAGAACAGACTAGATACCAGACACATGTGACTTCTATACAGAATAGACTAGATACCAGACAGATGTGGCTTCCATACAGAATAGACTAGATACCAGACAGATGTGACTTCCATACAGAACAGACTAGATACCAGACAGATGTGGCTTCTATACAGAACAGACTAGAGACCAGACAGATGTGGCTTCCATACAGAATAGACTAGATACCAGACAGATGTGACTTCCATACAGAACAGACTAGATACCAGACAGATGTGGCTTCTATACAGAACAGACTAGAGACCAGACAGATGTGGCTTCCAGACAGAATAGACTAGATACCAGACATATGTGGCTTCCAAACAGAATAGACTAGATACCAGACAGATGTGACTTCCATACATAACAGACTAGATACCAGACAGATGTGGTTTCTATACAGAACAGACTAGAGACCAGACAGATGTGGCTTCCATACAGAACAGACTAGAGACCAGACAGATGTGGCTTCTATACAGAACAGACTAGATACCAGACAGATGTGACTTCCATACAGAACAGACTAGATACCAGACAGATGTGGCTTCCATACAGAACAGACTAGATACCAGACAGATGTGGCTTCCATACAGAACAAACGGCCGAGAGGACCAATATATGAAAACTGCAAGACGAAGAACCACAACTACAGATGGTTACCTTCATCAGAGCAAGACGATCATCAGCGTATGGTCATGTGGTGAGACGAGAGAGTCTTGGTCAAGCTGTGAGACGAGAGAGTCTTCAAAACGTTGTGACAGCCAGGCAGATTGAGGGTATTAAAGAAATAGGTCGACAGAGGAAGAACGTGCTGAAAGACGATCAACACCCAAACGTAAAAAGAACCCAGAGGAGAGAAGTTTGTGGGAGAAATATAATGATTCCACGTGATAGTAATGATGTGCACAATATCGTCATAGATATCACCGATTGACTGATCATCTAAAATTGACTTCGTAGCATTCTGTAAAATCTCTAAATAAAGAACACTTTTCGTAGGCAATGACTGGCACTCACGGATGAAGTTGGAAGTAATTTGCGATCAGATTAAAATGGTCTCTGGAGTCCCATACAGCGGATGTTTGTATCTGCCTCAGCATGTGTCGAACAGCAGCAATATTGATTGTTCTAATATAGCTTTATGTGTGACTATTCCTACTGGACCACCGCCTGTAATTACAACTACTGCCATTAAGTGTGGTTACGTCAACTACTTTTACCGACTGTCATTATGTCAACTGCCTCCAACAGTGATTATGCCAACTACTTCTATTACCTATCAACTATTG
This sequence comes from Cepaea nemoralis, assembly GCA_014155875.1. Classification (NCBI taxonomy): domain Eukaryota; kingdom Metazoa; phylum Mollusca; class Gastropoda; order Stylommatophora; family Helicidae; genus Cepaea; species Cepaea nemoralis. The sequence continues at coordinate 17,573 of JACEFZ010001680.1, read as the reverse complement.
CCAATGATTATGTCAGATTTTGGATTGTCAGAATTACTAACATCGCTTGCCTGGAAAAGACTATAGAAAGTATAAAATTATTTAGCAGTTTTATAAACAAACATCATTCTTTGGTTATGTAATGAGGAGAGGGGCTTTGGAAAACATCTTTAGTTATGTAATGAGGAGAGGGGCTTTGGAAAACATCTTTCGTCATGTAATGAGGAGAGGGGCTTTGGAAAACATCTTTGGTCATGTAATGAGGAAATGGGCGTTGGAAAACATCGTGACGGCTGGAAAGATCAATGAGAGGAGAAGCAGTGGCAGACTGAGTGACATGGCGCTGGGTCGCCAGGCGATGGCATGCAGCGATATTTTCATCACAGTTGATTCAGAGCACCAGAAACAGAGATATGTCTGTCTGTCTGTCTGTCTGTCTGTCTGTCTGTCTGTCTGTCTGTCTGTCTGTCTGTCTGTCTGTCCGTCCGTCCGTCTGTCCGTCTGTCTGTCTGTCTGTCTGTCTGTGCCTCTCTATCTCGGTCTCTCTCTCTTTCTCGGTCTCTCTCTCGCTTGCGCCCTCTCTCTAATTCTTGTGCTCTCTCTCTCTCTCTCTCTCTCTCTCTCTCTCTCTCTCTCTCTCTTGCTCTTTGTCGCTCTCTATCTCTTTCTCCCTCTCTCACTTTATTGCTCTTTCTTTATGGCTCTCTCTCTATTTCTCTCTCTCTCTCTCTCTCTTGCTTGCTCTCCTCTATCTCACTTTCTCTCTCTCGTTCCCCCTCTGAATCTCTTTCTCTCTCTTTCCCCCCTCTCTCTGTATTAACAAATGCCAGTTCCTGGTGTATGCAGTGCTCCTCCAATACCTCTAATGAAAAATAAAATCATCACTACAATTATGAGGCCACGTCAGGAGAATAAGACAATCAAATTCCCCGATAATCAGATGTTTCAGGACTTCAAACGCCCGACCGATGCTAGTCTTCCCCTCCACTTTATCATTGATTCCCATGTTTTTTCCTCTGTCCACCTCTTTCTCTTACACCTTCGATTTTCTAGGTTGTGTAGAAAAATAGCAATGCGGCAAACAGTTGTTATGGGTGGCTCATTCCTTCTAGTATTACTGAAGCGTGCGACGGGATTTCATAGTGGTTAGTGTGCTTGACCGAATTAAGGTTGTTTTTATAAAATGGTATGAGTACCGGTTGTTCAGAAACCAATGAACGTAAACTTGCCAAGAAATCACAATCAGCAAACAAAAAAAAAAACAAAACAAACAAACAAACAAACAAACAGCGACAAAACATAATCCTGGATTGACTGCGACATTCTTTAAAGGATGCGCAACTAACATAACTTAAGTGTGCTGACCTACCAAGACAGTGGTCTAAGTCCAACCCTCAACAGAGGTAGGATTATTGTGCCCACCCAGTACGGCTCTGGGGTCGATTCAGCTTCATACAAATTGGTAGCAGACACTATTTAGAAGTGACTGGCAACTGTCTGGGAAGGAAAAGCGACGAGCAAGGGAACTGACCACTCTATATTATATGTGGTGATCTAGAATATGTGACGGCCGACACTTCGGACCCCAACTGTAGTAGCTGCTATCAGATTGACTGTATCTGTTAAAACTGAATCAATCTGCGTGTATTGATTTCTACATGGTATTTCACGACATAAACAAGAGCGGGAATGTAGAATGAAGCAATCCGCAAACAGCTATGTCAACAAGCTTTTTGGTATTCGTTCTTGACCAATACCGAACAATTGTCGATGCTTTGTTGTATTTGTTGTTCACACAATACAGACAAATCGTCGATGTTTTACTATACAATTAGTTGATGTTTTGTTGTATTGTTATAAATAATATATTGTACAGATGTTGATCCTATGTTTAACAGCTGTAGGTACTATGTTGTACATCTGATAACACTGTCTTTACAGCGGTTCAAAAATGTTTAAGTTGTTGATACTTCTTCTTATAGTCCATGCCGTTCGGAGCTGTTATCATGTCTATCCACAGTCTTCTGTCTCGGCTGCTGCCAGTCTCTTATAATATTGATGCTCCTCCATTCCATGAAGTCAAACTGTCCGGCATCTTCTCTCTTTGTCTCCCCCGGCCTCTCTTTCCCGTCAACTTGCCGTTGTGACGACATACTCAAACTTTCCCCTTTTGTGACTTGCCCAAAGAATGTGAACTGCCCTCGTCTGATGCGAGCAACCGGTTCTCTGGGACGCAGAGGTGTTTCCAAGGCACCAGGGCCAGGTTCTATACTGGCCAAGACCTACTAACACGTCCTACTCGTGCGTCCTTGGCAATAGGTCAGGGTTCGGGGTCCTGACTAACGTAGTAGGATCGCTGATTCTTACGAAATCGGAGAGTATCTGCCTTCACGGTGAGAAACCACCAATTTGCACACCAATAAGCCAGACATGGGACAACGGATACTCACGCAAACCTCAGTCCGGTATGACATCACACTGATGTTGGACAACACTGATGTTGGGTGTCTTCATCCGACATACAGGACTTCACGCTGGAGTTCATAGCCAGCGAACGCAAGCAAGCAAGCAAGCAACCGGTTCTCTTTGTGATTTTACTTCTTTCATTGCTTTTCCGGTACTCTTCCAAATAACGGTTCTAAATGGGGACATAACTCTGTAGTGTAAAAAGTATCCCTTACAGGGCCCCGTTAGTTGATGTGATATGGACTGCTAGACCGATCGATGGATGCCATAAATTATTCCTGGGCCAGGAGGGCCCTGACTGTCGTCGGGTATATACTCCTTCGACTGTGAGGGCCCTCCGGGCCCAAAATCATTAATTGCATCCATCGATCGGTCTAGTCATCCACGTCACACTGAACTAGAAGTGATCGACAACACATTCGAATGCTCGTTTCGATTTGCACAAATTTTTCCACAAAGAACATGCTTTCGGACAGTATTTACAACCTGTGTGCCACAATTTCCACATATAAGTGTGAAATATTATTGGTACGTAATTCCATTTTCTCAGTTCTATATTTTAGTTCGTAGTGCTTAATATTTTTAAAAATTATATCACCTAATGAGGCCCTGTAAGGGTTGCTTTTTACAATACAGAGTTATTTCCCCATTTAGAACCGTTATTCGGAAGAGTGCCGCTTTTCCTATCCATCCATACGCTCTCAACAGTCTCCTATAAAACCACATCTCCGCAGCCTCCACATAATTCCTCATTTGTCTGCTAATTGTCCATCATTCACTTCCAAACATGAGGACTGGCTCAATATTTCTCTGAAGAACACCTTTCCTAACCTATAATGACAAAGACTTATTGTAGAGCATGCTATTCATTTGGTAAAATGCTACCTGTGCTTGGGCTATTCTACATTTGACTTCCTTAATACATCTTCCATCTGCTGTTTATAAAGTATCTACAATAATTAAATACACTGACTTGTTTCAGATTTGGTTCTATTCACTTTGATGTTGCACGTGGGTATGTAATTATTCTTTGTATTAACCATTACTTCTATTTTTCTGTTATTCAAAGTCCTTTGTTTTGACTTTAAGTTAGAATTATATCTTTCATTTCTTGTTGTAACTGCGTTTCATTTTCAGCGACCAAAACATACCATCACTATAACATAGACTGTTTACTTTATGCCCACCAATTGGTATTTATGGCATGTCTCGTTAGTTAGTTAGTTAGTTAGTCGACAGATCATCCTCATTGCACATCGAACCATTCAGTCCATAAGTGCTCGGATCCCCTCCTCAGCAAATCCCGCAGCGTGTAGCGGCTAACGACGCCAGTTCTGTGTTGGTTTATCAATCTTCTTTGGCTTCCTGCGTAGTGTTCTTGTTTGGCCACCCCTCTTTTAATTTGCTGCTCTCGCAGTCTGTCTCGTATGGATCTCAATGTTATTTCTCTATAGCAATTGAATAGATAAGTGGTGATAGTAAATAACTGTTAAAAACCTTGTTTAATGTGTTCAAATGTTCTCAAATAGTTGTCAGTCCTTTTGGCTTCTTTTTGTTGCCAATACATGTTCTTTATTATTCTCAGATCTTTGACATCAATGTAACAATGCAACATCCTATTAATTGCTTCGTACTTAATCTTATCAAATGCCTTAGTGTAGTTATTAAAGCATACATACAGATCTCTATTCATTTAAAGTATTATTTCTGTTAATGTTCTCAAGATGTATATGGCGCTATTTGTGTGATTTCTGGTTTTAATTTAATTTCTATTCTTCTCATTATAATTCTCATTAGTATTTTAGTTACATGACTCATTAAATCAACTGTGCGATACTTTGCACAAACCGCGGCACCAAATTTCTTTGGTAGAGCTGTAACACTAGACTTCAAGAGATCATTAGGTATATATCCACTGCTACACATATCAATCAACAGTTTTGATATCACTTCTATAACCCAATTCACCAACAGCTTTAACTTCACGACAGTGATCTTATCTGGCCCCGGGGATTGACCTTTCCTCGTGTGTTGGTACAGCACCTTCAATATTTGCCTTCAGTATTGGTAGGCCTTCACCTTGCTACTATGTTGCAACAATAAAGGGTAATTTGTTCCACAGCCCTTGATGCTATTTTGTACAATTGTGGAGCTTTGTCTAGTGTTTTCAGATCTCTACTGTATTGTTTTTTTTTTTTCGTTTCTATGATTACTGATGAAATCATAAAATTAATTATCAAATTACCATGATGGACAATCGTTATTTCACACGGTACATGTCCAAAGGTGCTTATATTTCCTCCCCAGGACGAAGACGAGTATGTGACATCTGATCATACCAATGTGATGCTAGTTAATAATTATTCTTGTGTAAGTTACAAAGGCCGGTCTCCGTGGCAAAGGCTTTACGGACGTAGTTCGTAATTCAAGTTACCTGCGTTCGAAACACAACTGCGATCGATTGGGTAGCAGACTGTGGCGCACTGGGTTTCAACGTGATGGTGTGGGAGCCGGTCATTCAGAAAGCAATGGCAAACTACTGAACGTAAACTTCCCAAGACATCAGCAACAGCCGTGCTCGGTCCATCGATAGACCCTCCACAATAGCACAGAACCAGCCAAAGATTCTGACTATTCACTTCCTATGATGTTAGCGTGCCTGTCACAAAAACGAAAATAATAGTCCCAATCGTTGATTTACGCATGCACTAAAATCGATTTACGCATGCACTAAAACTATTACCATATCCTGGTGCAAGGAAATCCAACCCAGACTAAATGTCATGACAAGGCAGACCAGGTCCCAAGCCTGGTAGGTAACTGGTCTAGGATCGAAGCTACGATAAATGGGAAATGTATTTCTTGCTGTGCTGATGTGTCGGCTTCTGCAGCTTGTCTTGTTCAGATGTTTTGGTGTTACCTTCCCTCTTAAGTAAACTAGGCAGACCGAGAGTGGGATTATGCTGCATGGGCAACTCATGGTCTCTACAGTTCAGCCCAAACTCCGTGAGATGGAGGTATAGTTCCATTCTTAATTCCCACCATGAATTGTAGTTATTATGCCTTGTTTTATAGCGCAGTGTAACAGACTATCGTCTGTAAAGATGGCAAGGTGCCAGTGAGTGAAAACCGTTGCCTAGGCACATATCCGGACCGTATCCTCTTTACCGTGTTCACGAAGCCGCCCAGAGTTCATACACGTGTGTACCCATCTATACATTTGCATCTATGTTTCAATTTAGAGTATTTTCTATGCACAGAACTTGGAAGTAAACTGGCTCTTAAAAGCTACCATGTCTCGGAAACTAAATTAATATATTACTTTCATTCATTCATTCATTCATTCATTGGCACCTTTCCGTCTTGACAGGGAGTCTCTGTGGCGAAGTGGTCAAGCCGTTTGACTCGGGCTCCGAAGGTTGTGGGTTCGATTCCGGGCCTCGTCCTTCGGTTCACGAGTTAAATTTTTCGGAGACTCCTGTGGGTCGTCGCTAGAGCTACGGAGTTCGTGCTTGGTGCGACGCTTTCCGCGCTGCAGAAAGAGACCGAGACATATGGGATAAAACCCGGTGCAATGAAGTCGACCCTGTCGACGTTTAAGCGACTTTTTTTCCCGTCTTGACAGACGATAGTTTGGTACATTGTGCTTCAAAAAGGCTTAATCTACGCTTTATCTGCAATCATTTTCTCCTTTGTCTTTATTCCATTTCTGATAGTTGCCCTCCATGCAACACGTTCAGCGGCGACTTGCTCCCAATGTGCATTATCAATGCCTGTATCAGTCATGTCCCGCTTACACACATCTTTGTATCATAGTAGAGGCCGACCCTGAGATCTCCTACCCGTCTGTGATTCACCAAACAAGATATCCTTTGGTATTCTACCATCATCCATTCTCCTAACATGTCCTATCCATCTATCTACGAAGACTGAGCATGAAATACACCGTCACACAACCTGATCTTTCCAATACTTCAGTATTTGTGATTTTGTCGTGCCACTTAATACCAAGTATTCTTCGCAGACACCGCATATGAAAGCTGTTTAAACGTTTCTCTTGGTGTGAGTAAGTTGTCCAGGTTTCACTGCCATAAAGAAGAGTGTCAGAGTCTAGAATAGTGCAGTGATGCAGTGACATCGTTACGCCCGCCAGGATACTTAGTCCACAGCAGGGATGCCGTAACTTCGTTACGCCGCCAGGCGAGTAGTAGTTACCTGCCTGCGAGGTTGCTAGCTGACGAGACGGCCAGCGGTCAGGCAAGGACGACGCAAGACGCACGCATGCCTCGTGAAGCCACTTGAGGTGGGGAGGCAAGTTGCAAGCTATATGCAGACAGCTCTGGGACGTTGACTCGACTGGACGCATGATGAGAGAAAGGCGTTGTGTGGTTTCTGTGCCTGAAAGTCGAGTGTCTGGACATCTTGAGAGATAGACTGTGAGCTGTATTGTGTATGTAAGTGTATTGAAGTGTCAAGTATATCTTGTAGTGATCATCGTATTGTATATGATCTGTAAATAAATCCATTGAACGTTGTGTCGTTGAGTCTCAAGTCAAATCACGTTGTACTTGTACTGTCTCACATGTGTTAGGTCAGCGAGCCAAGTTTAAGACCCTGACATGTGTGGACGTGGGCGCTCGTCCGGGATTTGAAATGAACGTGTTTATGTAATTAACATTTAAAACTAGAGTTTGTGAACTTAGAATTTTTTGTCAAACTTTATAGTATAAGTAAATGTGATCGTGGAAGGCTCATTTTGATATATTACTACATTGTTTAAACATGGAGACTATTTGTAAACGTACAGTGCATACATATTGTTTGCTCTTGTAAACGTGTGAAACATTTGCGATTGTTGAACTTGTCACCGTTTTGACCTTGTCGACATTGTGATCTTGTCGCCATTGTGACCTTGTCGCCATCTTGTAAACTTGATGTCTATGTCCTTACTGAATGTCATCTTAATGTAAGTGATGTGTCATCAATGTTGTAGAGTGTTGAGATATATGTGGATTGTCTTTATGAATTGAGTTGTGGAACGCAGAAAGTTTTGGGAAGAGGAAGTGACTTGTGTTTTTGAAAAAAAAAAAAATTGTTGACGGACAAAATTACGACATACAATTACACTCAACGCCATACAAACCTAATCAATACTTAGTGACAAGCAGGCACACCACATCAAATAGACGATAATTTATTTCCTCCAAAAACAAAGCAGGTTTTCAGTACCATCTGAAACCCTTGCGCGTAGAGGTCATTTGTGTTTTCGAAGTAGCGACCCTACAGTTCCTAGCCCGATTTCCAACCGTTCTTCACCGCATCCAGGGCACTTGAGTATATTTTTCTTTTCATATACTTTAAGGATGCAAATTTATTCACGTATTGTCAATAGAACACAATTGTAAATTGTTTACTTTACTAACCACTTATAACAAATTGTGTGGCTGGTATTTCATTTGCATTTTCCATCATGTCGTCATTAAATGATTTCATCGATATGGGGTTAAAATTACAGTTGACAGGTGATGAGTTAACAAAGTGGAGTGAGAAGAAATACTCTGAATACCTACTAGTACAGGAGAAAGCTAATGAACGCGATGAAAGAGCGGCTGAAAGAGCATTAAAGCAGGCAGAGACTGAAAGGGCTGCCAAGCAAGTAGAGGCAGAAACAGCCTTAAAGCAAGCAGAGGCAGCAACTGCAGCAAAACAGACCGAATTAGAACTGGCTGCAAAGACAAAGCAAGCCGAATTAGAACTGGCTGCAAAGACAAAGCAAGCCGAATTAGATATTGAACTTAAGAAAGCAGAAATGGAACGAGAAACAGAATTAAAGAAGGCAGAAATAGCAGCTCAGAGTAAGAGAGAAGAACTGGAGTTACAGTTAAAGATGAAACAACTTGATACTGAGACTGCCATTAACAAAGAGTCTAAGAAATCTGAGAGACTGGAGAAAGAAAACCAGTACAAGAAATATCAAGGTATTGTACGTAATTATACCTCGGGTGACTGCATTGCAGCCTTTACCCAAAATTTTGAGACTTTAATGGAACATTACCAGGTTCCACTGTCTGAATGGAATATTGTTTATATGAGGAGTTTATCAGGGGAGCCTCTTAAAGTCATTGAGACCATCCCCAAAGACCTCAGAAAAGATTACCATTATCTGAAAGCAAAGATTATGGCACATTTTATGTTAGATGACTCAGGTTACAGAGAACAATTCAGCAAGTTGAGCCCAAAACCGACTCAAACGTTCTCTGATTACCTCTGCTTAGTCCGAGATATATTTACCAAATGGACTTCAGCAGCTATAATTGACAAAAATTATCAAAGATTAGAAGATCTGATCATTAGAGATAAAGTCATTTCATCCATTCCATCAGCATTTTCAAAATTTTTGCAGGAGAATGAATGCACTAGTGTAGATGAGATTGAGAGACGTGGTTCGGCGTATTACACAGCCAACAAACATTGTTTTGCCAGTGAAGCTACTGACATAAATTTTGTAACATCGGCTAACTATGACAAACCCTATAGTAGGCAGAAACCTTATAAGCCTACATCTGAGAAGTATAATCACTGTAAATATTGTAAAATTTCACATCATCAAGGTTAGATGTGTGACAAGAACCCCGCATATCATACTTATCTACAAAACATGGTAAACAGACAAGATAAGGAGCGTAGATCCTTCAGAAATTTGCGTAAATGTTTCCTCTGTAAGGCGTACGGACACTATCGCCATGATTGTAAAGGTAGGCAAATGACCAACAAAGCAAATGCCGCCTTGTTTGACAGTTCATCGTCAGATGAAGAACAATCAGAGAAACATCCTGTGAACTCAGCACAGGCTTTTGACATGTTTAACGCAAATAAATGTACTGTTTGTAACACCTTTTATGAAGATGGCATTTTAACATGCGGCCACTCCATTCCTATTGCCAATGAAGAAGCTAATTTGGTAGTAGATTCTAAAGGCAGGATAAACATCCATTACGGATACGTGAATGGCAAGTCTGCTACAGTCCTTCGGGACACGGGAAGCTCACTGATTGGTCTGAAGAGAACGTTCATAATGCCTACAGACTATACAGGCAGGCACGTAACATGCAGAACATTCTCAGGCAATATTGAAAAGAACCCACTAGCATGGGCATATATTGAAACACCTTTCCTCACTGGGAAAGTAAAGTGCGCTGCATTAGCAAACCCAGTGTGTGATATAATAATTGGAAATTTACCCGAGGTGAATGATAAACCTCATGACATAACATCTCTTTGTATTGATGATAACATAACATCACTATCCAATGTCATCATTGATAATGTTACACCACCTAATGAATGTATGGTAGCTAATGTAGCACTAAGATCTCAGGACATCATTGATAACATTGTTTCATCACCATCTGATATCATTGAATGTGTGAACGCAGTAACTAGATCTACTGCTAGAGTGCAAGATGAAAGTAATCAAACTGGGGCTATACAAATGCTTAGCCAGTATCACTACCTACTAACACCATGAAGGAGACGTTTGTAACAGCTCAAAAGGCTGACCCTTCATTGTCAAAATATTTTAATCTGATCGGCCAAAAGCCAAAGGTAACCAAGAATGCAAAATGGCATTTTGCTGTGAAAAATGATATCCTCACTAGGTATTATACCAGAGGTGACAACACAACAGAGCAAACTGTTTTGCCAACTAATTATCGTAAGCAAGCCTTACATCTTGCCCATGATATACCTCTTGCAGGGCATATGGCATACGCTAAGACCAGATCAAGATTATTAACACAGTTTCATTGGCCCAAATTTTGCAATGACATTAAACAATATTGCAGAAGTTGTGACATCTGCCAAAAACTGGTAAAAAAAGGTAAACACCCACAGGCAAAGTTACAAGTTACTGACTTAGCCAGTCGACCTTTTGAGAAATTATCTGTCGACATAGTGGGCCCTCTCAATCATACAACAACTAGAGGGAATAAATATATTCTAACTGTCATTGATCAATGTAGCCGCTGGCCGGAAGCGATTCCGCTAAAGAACATAACTGCCAATGATATAATAGAAGTTTTCTTCCATATATTTTCTCGGATAGGATTTCCAGACACTATCCAATCAGATAGGGGCACTCAGTTTATCGCCGCATCTACCCAAGCTTTCACCAAAATGTTGGGAGTGAAGCAATGTTTCAATTCCCCGTACCATCCTCACTCTAGTGGAATTATAGAAAAATTTAACGGCGATTTAAAGCACATGCTTGCAAAAGTCACGCAAGAGCACCCCAATAACTGGGACGTATATCTACCAGCTATTCTTTTTGCTTATCGCGAAGTACCACATTCTAGTACCGGTTTCTCTCCTTTTGAACTTATCTATGGTGCCAAACCACGGGGCCCATTGACTATTTATCATCAAATGTTAACTGACTCCATTCCAGTACTTAAACCCATATCATCATACGTATACGTTACATCAGTGCGTGAAAGAATCATCAAATCTTGTATAATTGCAAAGAATGCACTAAAATTATCTGGTGCTACTTATAGACAGTATGCTGACAAAGGTAACAGAACAATAACGTTGACACCTGGACAGGACGTTCTTCTTCTATTACCTAGTGACAGACACTTATTGACTGATTCTTGGCAGGGACCTTTTAAAGTGACGAGACAGATTTCACCTGTGGACTACGAGATCCAAATAAAAGACAAGCACAAAATATTCCACATAAATATGCTAAGACCATATTACAACAGAGACAACGAACAAGACGATACAACAGCTTGTACAGTGATAATAGATCATGAAGATGACGAGGCTAGTGACGAAATTCCAACACCTGCAGTAGACACGACAAACTGCTTGAGGGAGATCAAAATCAACTCAAAGTTAACTCAAGCAGAAACAGACAGTTGCAAACAGCTAATACAACAGTACAACACCATCTTCTCCAACAACCCAGGACAAACAGAATTAGTACAGCATCACATCACACTCACGTCAACCACACCCATAAGATGCAGACCATACACCATTCCATTACATTACAAAGAACACTTACATCAGGAGATCATCAACTTAGAGAAAAACAACATCATAAGACGATCCCAATCAGACTTCTCATCTCCAATGGTCATAGTACGCAAGAAGGACAACACGATAAGACTCTGTGTCGACTATAGAAAGATCAATAAAATAACTCTTCTAGATTTGGAGCCAATGGCAAACTCTGACGATCTACTGACAGAACTGACAGACGCTAGGTTCTTTACGAAGGTAGACATGACTAAAGGATATTGGCAAATAGCGGTAGACGAACAGAGCAGACATCTGACAGCTTTTGCCACTCCTTGGGGACTGTACGAATGGTGCAAACTTCCATTTGGGCTTGTCAATGCCCCAGCCACATTCGTACGTATGACACGACTTTTACTAGTAGATATACCTAACATAATTTGCTATATAGACGACATCTGTGTTCACACAGAGACGATGACAGAGCACATAAAGACATTAGAACAGACATTTGAACGCATTAGACAGCACGGACTGACGGTAAAGCCTGCAAAAGTAGACATAGCATACCAGGAAATATCCTTCTTGGGGTACAAAATATCCAATGGCTTTGTCACGACAGACGATAACATTGTGTCCAAGATACTAAAACTCTCACTTCCGACTACGAAAAAGCAAGTTAGAAGTTTGTTGGGACTGATAAATTATTACCTGCAGTTCATTCCTGATTTTTCCGAACTGACCGAAGTATTTACTAACTTACTAACAAAAGATAAACCGGAGAAAATTGTAAGCAATGAATGCCTAAAATTTGCATTCCGTAAAGTATTATCTTGTTTTTCTGATAATAGCTTACACAATCCCATCCTGAAATTGCCCAATCTCCATTTACCTTTCAGATTGCGTACAGACGCGAGCTCCGTGGCGATTGGAGCAGTCTTGTTGCAAGAGCATAATAACATCCTTCACCCTGTGTACTTCGTCTCCAGGAAACTGAAACCCAGAGAACGGGCTTGGTCAATACCTCAGTTGGAAGCCCTAGCTTTAGTGGTGGGTATAACTAAATTGTCCAGATTCCTTCTAGGACGCCATTTCATTGTGGAGTCTGACAGCAGCCCGTTGCGATTTATAAATTCAGGTGTACCTTCAAACCAGATGGTAGCGCGCTGGTCTCTTAAACTCCAAGATTACAGCTTCGAGGTTCGACATATCCCAGGCAGAACCAACACGATTGCCGATCTGTTGTCCCGTTGTCCGACCGACCCAGTAAGCACCAATGTCTGAGTGCAGTGTGTAAAATACACTCAGATTAACACAGCCATCCATCAGTGAATATTTTTTTTCCATTCACAAAAAGCTGTGTAAAGTCTACAATGTAATGTGATAGGGATTACTCCCAATATATATAGTGTTCTTATTTTACTAATTAATGTAGTGATTGTCGTGTATAATTGTGTAGTGTGTGGTAGAAAGCGAACTGTATTAATTGTATATATTACGAAAGAAGAACAGTGCCACATTCGCTCAAAAACTTACCGTAAGCGAACTATCCAATTTGACAGTGGTATCTGCGTGTGGAACTTTCCAGTGATATTTTAAATCCGTGTGTGAAAGTGTGACCTAAACGTTCACAGCTACACCACTGCAGTCAATCGAAATCCAGAAGGTTTTACAGTGAAACATCCAACACATGAACGATTAGAACATTGTACATTCCGTAACTACATCAGACCGGAATAAGTGTGTTCTACAAGTTTCAACATCAGCTGTTTAGTGTTCGTGTGTACTTCCGGATTAGTTAGAAATTTAGAGCAAAATTAGCAGACGACAAATAAAAGTTTAAAAAGTTATGACGATTCTAAAATCTTTAGGAATCAACAAGTTTGAATACACGAATTGTGTGTTTATATATTTATCTAGTGTAATCTTATAATCATATCTTGATTAATGTATTCATACTACCGACTTTTTCTCGTTAGTATGAAGAAACTTCAAGCGATGACGCTAAGAAATAGAATAATTATTGTAAAATATTATATTTCATAAATGTTGAAGTTATTCCCCTTTCATTTATTTGTTATTACATCATTACACAAAGGGCCATAATTTGAAATGTATACTGTAATGTGTTGTATATAAATAACCATGTTGTTGCCCGATTGTTGACACACCAGGAAGCCATCTACTGGGCATGGCAGAGTGTTACCGACATTGCAGACCAACACAAGAGCTCCTGGCCAAATGAGGTCAGGGTTTGAGCGTTTAATGCGACTTATGTATAAAGCCGTATTTCGGTCTAGCCAGATGGTTTTTGTTTCAAGAACCATATTATTACGTTTTTTTTGCAGGCTGCGAGGTAGATGCTTGGAGCTGGTACTACCGATCTGACTGGGTCAATAATCCAATTGAGGTAATCAGCCATTGAGAGGATGAAACTTGACCAGTGTTAAAGGTTGAACACCACATGTCGTTGAATACAACTTCCATTTCTTATATGTTTCTATGGCAGAGGTGTATTTCTATGTATTATGATACCAATGTATATAACAACAGAAGGGTCGACTCTGACAAGGTTAAAATATTAACCCAGTATGTACATATATTATACATGAAAGATGACATCTTTCATGAAGTTGACGGGGGAGCATGTCAGAGTCCAGAATAGTGCAGTGATGCAGTGACATCGTTACGCCCGCCAGGCGACTTAGTCCCCAGCAGGGATGCCGTAACTTCGTTACGCCGCCAGGCGAGTAGTAGTTACCTGCCTGCGAGGTTACTAGCTGTCGAGACGGCCAGCGGTCAGGCAAGGACGACGCAAGACGCATGCATGCCTCGTGAAGCCACTTGAGGTGGGGAGGCAAGTTGCGAGCTATAGGCAGACAGCTCTGGGACGTTGACTCGACTGGACGCATGATGAGAGAAAGGCGTTGTGTGGTTTCTGTGCCTGAAAGTCGAGTGTCTGGACATCTTGAGAGATAGACTGTGAGCTGTATTGTGTATGTAAGTGTATTGAAGTGTCAAGTATATCTTGTAGTGATCATCGTATTGTATATGATCTGTAAATAAATCCATTGAACGTTGTGTCGTTGAGTCTCAAGTCAAATCACGTTGTACTTGTACTGTCTCACATGTGTTAGGTTAGCGAGCCAAGTTTAAGACCCTGACAAAGAGTACTAAGGACAAAGGCTTGGTAGACGAGGACTTTTGTTTTGGAGTAAGCTTCCTGTTCTCCCAGACTCTTTTTGCTAACATGTTCATTGTTGCTGCCTTGCCAATCCTGATGTTGATATCCTGATCGAAGGATAATTTGCTATTTACCTCTGATTCTAGATATGTAAAGTGGTCTACTATCTCCAGTTCGGCGTCGTCAATAAAGATTGATGGTACACCGTGTGCACCTTACATGTGACATAATCTGTGTCTTCTTTTTGTTAATTGTTAAACCAAATTCAGAACAAGCATTGGAGAATGCAGATAGCAGATGTTGTAATTCTTCCTCAGAGTGGGTCGTAATTGCAGCATCATCCGCAAAAAGCAACTCTCTGATTAGTACCATCGTAATTTTGGTCTTGGCCTTCAATCTCTGAGCAAATATAGAGGCCACCATCTGAGCGTGAGTGAATGTATATACCACCATTCTGCTCACGAAAGGCATATTTCAGTAGAAGTGAAAAGTATATTCCAAAGAGGGTGGGAGCTAGTACACAACATTGCTTAACTCCACTCTTGATTTCAAACTCTTCTGAAGTTGAGCCATCAAACTTGATTATACCCTTCAAGCCTGTGTAGAACGATTCCACAATGGACAGAAGAGTTGGTGGGCAGCCAATCTTTTTTAGTGCTTTGAACAGACCCTCACGACTGACCAAATCGAATGCCTTTGTGAGGTCGATGAAGGCAATAAACAGTGGCTGATTTTGTTCCCGGCATTTTTCCTGCATTTGTCGCAATGAGAATATCATATCAATGGTAGACCGGTTCTGACGGAAGCCGCACTGTGATTCGGCGTAGACTTGATCTCCCAGGACTTGAAGTCTGCGCAGAACAATTCTGGCAAATACTTTCCCAACAATACACAGAAGTGAGATACCCTTATAGTTGTTACAGTCGCTCAGATCGCCCTTGTTCTTGTATAGCGTTATGATGTTTGAATCTTTGAAATCCTGTGGGACTTGTCCTTCTCGCCAGCATAGCTCTATTAGCTGGTGGATCAGTAGAGTGAGTGTGTCTTGCCCACTCCTGATTGCCTCTATTGGAATCCCATCCTTACCTGGAGCCTTGCCAGACGCAAGTTCATTTATAGCACACTTAACTTCTGTTATGGTGGGAAGTGTGTCCAGGTGGTCCAGAGTTGGCAGGGCCTCTATGGCGTTGAGGGCATCACCCGCTAGCTTGGTCTCACTTGAGTAAAGCTCTAAATAGTGCTCGACCCATCTATCCATCTGCTGTTTCTTATCAGTAATGATTTCTCCAGTCAAGGTTTTCAGCGGTGCACTTCTTTTGATCATTGGACCACAGGCTTTCTTTATCCCTTCATACATGCTTCTGCTGTTTCCCTTATCTCTAGCGATTTGAATGGACTCACATAACTTTATCCAATAGTCATTCGCACACTGCCTGGCAACCTTTTGCACATCCTTCCTAGCTTGCTTCAGCTCACTCAGAGTGTTACGCGTCGTTCTTTCCTTGTTTCTTAAGAGAGCTATCTTCTTTTTATCAATCAAGTGCTGCAGTATCTGGCTGTTTGCCGCAAACCAGTCCTGCCTCTTATGATCCACAGTGCCGTAAACCCCTACTGCTGTTTTATAAATAGTTTTCTTAAGTTTACTCCATTTATCATTTACTATACAATTTTCTGATGTATCAGCGAAAGCGTCTTCAAGTTGCTTTTGAAATTCGAAGCACGTTCCAGGATCGTGAGTGTTAATAATATTAATCCTGGGGCTAGATTTGTGTTTAGCTGTTTAGATTCTCTTGGTCTGTCTAACCCTTGCAACAACCAAAGAATGATATGTATCACAGTCAGCACTGTGGTAACTTCGAGTTAATGATGTATGGTTCAGATGTTGTCTCCGTATAAGTAATATATTACTACATATTAAACAACACAGTGGATTGGATAACACCGTGATGGAAGGCTTGGTTCCTGGAAGAAAAGGCTAGCGTCGACCGGCACGAAGATGGGTTCCATCCATCCATCATGTGCCATGCCGGTAAGCGTGGGCGGTCATGATTTGCCATCTCACTCGATCACCAGAGTCATGGATCAGCTCTGTGTTTCTGTCTCGACCATGCCACGAGGCCAAGCCATCCAGGTATTTGCTTCTAGGTCTTCCTCTTGGTCTGTTCCCTTCGATCTTACCAGTTTTCACCAAGTTCTCCAATTCATTTCTTCTCATAACATGCCCAAAAATATTTGACTGTCTGCGTCTAATGTCTCTAATCAGTTTACGATCTTCGTTTGTTTCTTGAAGGACCTGTTCATGGTATTCTTTGCATTTTCCTCAGAAACTATTGCAAACACTGTGGACATCATGGTGCATGAAGAGGGCGACATGGCCAGAGATTGCAGACACATTGGGCATCATGGTGCAAACACAGAGGGTTTTTCTACTCTCTGATGAGAGCGACGCTCTACAATGGATCCGCTAATTGATTGACTATCAATCAATCAATCATTTGCCATGCCGGAAACGTGGGTGGTCATGACTCGCCATTTCACTCGATCACCAGAGTCGTGAATCAGCTCAGTGTTCCTGTCTCGACCATGCCATGTGGCCCATCCATCCAGATATTTACTTCTCAGTATTTCCCTTGATCAGTTCCCTTCGATCTTGCCAGTTGTCACTAAGTTCTCCAATCCATTTCTTCTCATAACATGTCCAAAAATTTTGACTGTCTACGATTAATTTCTCTAATCAATTTACGATTTTCATTTGTCTCCTGTAGTACTTGGTCATTGGTTTTTCTGTCTGTCCATGGTATTCTTTGCGTTTTCCTCAGAAACCACATTTGTGCAGCCATCAGATGGTTTTTCAGCTTGACTGCTCATTGTCCAAGTTTCACATCCAGGACTGACTATATGGAAGTTTAAAGTTAGTTTA
>JACEFZ010001679.1:27500-87570 GCA_014155875.1 Cepaea nemoralis | reverse complement strand
AAAAAGGCTACAATTTTACCAACATGACATTATGACATATTTCCAAAGGGTATGTTTACATACATTACCTATTGCCTTATTAGAAAATATAAATAATAAAGGCACACATCTTATGCAAAGTATGTAAAAGTAGACATCAGAAATATACGGGCGACGGACTTTTGGCCGAAAGACAGACACACAGACAGATAAAAAGAAAGAACGAGGGACAGACCAATCGATCAACAGACAGACAGTCAGACGCATAAACCGACGGACCGTTAAAAAATCTACTCAGACAACTATAAGATAAGCAGTATGTCTGGCTGGATTTGTAGACAGACAGACCGATGGAAATTCAGACAGACAAGCATAAAAGCCAGACAGATAACAGGAGAAGTGACGCATTCACAGACAGATACACCGAAGGAAGAACGGAGAGACAGACAAATAATGGGCTCTGACATCTAATGTTTACTGCCCGCTGATGGCGAAGCGCGGGTCATGTCCAGAACTGTCAGCTCTAGGCGGTGTCCAAACTTGTGGTGGTCAACTCCCTCCTCGTCACCTTGCTCTCATGGGAATTTGTTTGCTTGGGGTTATATTACTAAATGTGTTATGCGGGAAAATTGGAATAAAGGACGATGGGGAGAGAGAGGGGGGGGGGGAAGCGAGAGAGAGAGAGAGAGAGAGAGAGAGAGGGGGTGGGAGAGGGCAGAGAAAAAGAGGGAGGAGAAAACATGGGATGAGAAATATATACGAAGATGAAGACAGAAATGAGAGAGATATCGAGAGGAAGAAGACAGAAGATGAGAGATATAGAGGTAAAGACTGAAAATGAGAGAGGCAGAGAGAGGAGGAGGATGGGGAGGAGAAGGAGAAGGAGGAGGAGGAGGAGGAGGAGGAGGAGGAGGAGGAGGAGGAAAATGTAACTAAGGATGAGAGAGTTATGGAGAGAAACAAGGGAGAATGAAAGAAAGGCAAGAGATTATGTCAGTGTGTAAGAGAGAGAGAGAGAGAGAGAGAGAGAGAGAGAGAGGAGAGAGAGAGAGAGAGAGAGAGAGAGAGAGAGAGAGAGAGAGAGAGAGAGAGAGGGAGATAAATGGGCGGAAAATACAGATGGTAAACGTGACAGAGAGACGAAAACCTAGGAATAACAATGGGAAGAAGGCGGAGGATGAGAGAGAGAGAAATAAGAAAAAGAAAGAGAGAAAACAAGAGAGAGAAGAAGAGAGAGACATAAAGACATAGAGTGAAGAGGAAAGAGAAATATTGAGAGAAGAGGAAGGAGAGACAGATGGAAAGATAGAGACAAGGAGAGAGACTGAGAGAGAAGAGAAGGGAGAGAGAGAAAAGAGAGAGGGAGAGAGAGAGAGAGAGACAGACACAGATAAAGAGAGACAGTGATGAAGTAACATCAGGCCCAGAGAGTATGCGTGAAGACTCTCCGTAAAAGCCTGCAATGTAGAACGTAGATTGTTTTATTGTTGTTACTTTCGTATTACAACAGAGCTCTACCATTATGACTTTCCTATCTTACATCAGTAATCTATCATTATGACCTTCCAGCCTACATCGGAGTTCTATAATTATTACATTCCTATCTTACGTCAGTGCTCTATAGTTATTACTTTCCTGCCTTACATCAGAGCTCTATCATTATTACTTTTCTCTGTTACATCAGTACTCTAACATAACTTTCACACCTTATATCAGAGCTCTAACATTATTACTTTCCTGCCTTACATTTACAGCTCTGCCATTATTACTTTCCTCTTTTAAATCAGAGTTCTATCATTATTACTTTCATTATATTACAAAAGTACTCTATCATTGCTTTCCTGCGTTACATCAGAGCTCTGTGATTATTACTTTCCTACCTTATATCAAAGTTATATCATTATTATTTTCCTATCTTACATCATAGCTCCGTCATTATTACTTCCCTAACTTACATCAGGTCAAATGGCAGTCAGGTCTTAGTCAGATATGACTGAGCTACCGTATGACAGTAGACGGTACTACCTGCTTTCTGTCAGCGCCGAATGTTGGGCGGCGCTTACCAAACCCGACACCCCACATTGTGCCAACGGCTTCGGGCGGAAGAGCGCAATTGGGAGGGTACTAGCCTTATCCTGGTGCGAGGAAATTCAACCCAAAGACAAAATAAGTCATGGCAGGGCAGACCAGGCCCTAAGCCTTGGTTGGCAGCTGGTCTAGGATCGAAGCTCCGACAAGCGGACAGTTGGAGCATTGCTTTGCTGATCCGGCAGCTTCTGCAGCTTGTCTTGTTCCAGATGTATAGGTGTTAACTTTCCTCTGGAGTGAACTAGGCAGGCCGAGAGAGGGATCATGCTGCATGGGCAACACATGGTTTCTTTATTTTAGCCCAGGCTTTGTGCTATGGAGAGGCAATAACTCCATCCCTGGTCTTAACCGGTCTCGGAATCAAAGCGAGAGGCAACTGTTACGGGTTATAAGTCCTTGTCAGTTGGCGTAGACATGGGGCGCCACGCGTTGCCTCTGACGGTGGGAGACACCTACAGGTGTCACTGATGAGCTACCACCCGCCTCAAGCTGGGCAGCCCCCGGCCAATTGGGTGCTGATCCGCCACAGCCTGCCTGCTTCGATGGGTGTTTGGGGCTAGCACAAAATCTGAATCGCAGGCTGTAAACCAATACACCAGGTACTAATAAAAAGAATAATAGAAACCTCAAGCTACGGCTTGCAACCTGGAACGTGAGAACCATGTGTCCAGGATTTTCCACTGACTTGACAAATATTGACGATGTGAGAAAAACGGCTGTGATTGATGCTGAACTCAATCGTCTTAACATTGATATTGCTGGCCTGCAGGAGACTCGCCTCGCTGAGGAAGGGTCACTCAGGGAAAACAATTACACGTTTTTTTGGAAGGGAAGAGGGCAGGCAGAAAAAAGGCAACACAGTGTGGGCTTTGCAGTGAAGAATTCGCTACTGGGAATGATTGATATCCCAGCTGGAGGTAATGAAAGATTATTATCACTGCGCTTGGCAACCTCTTGTGGATTTGCCACCATTCTCACTGCATATGCACCGACACTCACTTCCTCTGATGATGTGAAGGATACGTTCTATGAGCAGCTAGACTCTGCGATCAATGCAGTTCCAAAATCCGACTACATTTATATGCTCGGTGATTTCAATGCTCGTGTGGGCAAGGACTCGAGTTCATGGCCAGTGTGCCTTGGAAAATACAACATCGGTCGCATGAATGATAATGGGCACAGGCTGCTGGAGCATTGCACTAGAAATGACCTATGTATTACACACTCCTTTTTTAAAACAAAAGAGATGCATAAGGTCACATGGAAACATCCAAGATCCGGCCATTGGCATCAGCTGGACTTCATTATCACACGGAGACAACATCTGAACCATACATCATTAACTCGAAGTTACCACAGTGCTGACTGATACAGATCATTCTTTGGTTGTTGCAAGGGTTAAACTGAGACCAAAGACCACACGGAGACAACATCTGAACCATACATCATTAACTCGAAGTTACCACAGTGCTGACTGTGATACAGATCATTCTTTGGTTGTTGCAAGGGTTAGACTGAGACCAAAGAGAATCTACACAGCTAAACACAAGTCTAGCCCCAGGATTAATGTTATTAACACTCACGATCCTGGAAAGTGCTTTGAATTTCAACAGCAACTTGAGGACGCTTTCAATGATACATCAGAAAATTGTATAGTAAATGATAAATGGAGTAAACTTAAGGAAACTATTTATAAAACAGCGGTAGGGGTTTACGGCACTGTGGATCATAAGAGGCAGGACTGGTTTGCGGCAAACAGCCAGATACTGCAGCCCTTGATTGATAAAAAGAAGATAGCTCTCTTAAGAAACAAGGAAAGACCAACGCGTAACACTCTGAGTGAGCTGAAGCAAGCGAGGAAGGATGTACAAAAGGCTGCCAGGCAGTGTGCGAATGACTATTGGATCAAGTTATGTGAGTCCATTCAAATCGCATGTGATAAGGGAAACATCAGAAGCATGTATGAAGGGATAAAGAAAGCCTGTGGTCCAATGATCAAAAGAAGTGCACCGCTGAAAACCTTGACTGGAGAAATCATCACTGATAAGAAACAGCAGATGGATAGATGGGTGGAGCACTATTTAGAGCTTTATTCAAGTGAGACCAAGCTGGCGGATGATGCCCTCAACGCCATAGAGGCCCTGCCAACTCTTGACCACATGGACACACTTCCCACTATTGTCATGAAATGCCGCCTTAACATCCCAGAATATTTTATCGGCCTCAAAATTTGAGAGGCCAAATTGAGAAAGAATGAATTAATCGCGCTGCTCCACAGCTATCTAGTCGTGAGGTAAGATTATCCACAAAAAGCCTCCAGCCATGATGTAAGCTTGCAGATGGCAAGTAAAATGGACAGTGTAATTAAAACCGACCAGGCATGACACCTGATAAGCAGAGGTAGGAAATCGCCCAGGTGTGAACAACATTGACACAGGGGAAGATAATAGCCCCAGGGCTGTAAACAAGCCCCGTCCACTCTGACTGGCAGACTCAGGAATGTGTGAAAACAGATCTGATAAGGCAATTAACACTGGGCCTGTAGACTTTGTACCAGACAGAGAGGAGCAAGGTGTGATGGCCCGGTTGCAGTGATAAGTGCAATTACCGTCAGGGGGAGATAAGAAGAATTTATGACGGGAATGCCAAAGAGATAATAGTGTCTCAGACACTGTCTGCTGGACTCAGCTTAAATAAGGCTCCCTAGACTTGTTTCAGGTTAGATACGAAAATCAGTTTGAACAGGTAGGAACTATCTCAATGTTCTGTAGTCATATGCATGATTATTATGTTGGCTTCTAGGAAGGATTTCTTAGTAACTAGTCCCTTAGTAAGTCTCTTAGTCTCTTAGATGGATGGACCGATTTTCAGTCTATATCTGATCTAGGTTATTTCAAGAACTATCTTTGGCGTAGGTTACTTGAGTGTTCTTTCTAAGTTCTGTGTTCAATATCACTGTGCTTCATGTATTACTCTTCTGAGAAGTAGAAACTTGTGAAAGGCATATCATTGTCTGGGTATACTTTTAGGTGTCTTGGTAGATGCTTGTCATTTCTTGGTACACTATCATAGTTGCCTTTTGGTGTGTGCATTTGTTGTACAGAATATAGTCCACTGACTATTTATTTAATTCTTACAACAGCAGTAACTAAGTGGTGATTAAACCGGGCAGATCAGCAAATATGGCTGGTCTGTGTGGTAACTTCAATTAGACTTGTTGTATATCTCATTTTGTAGCTATACAATATTAGTACTCATTAATAATGCCTGATGCTATTATGTTGAGTATCATTAGATGTCCATCTTGAAGTAATATATTGTTTACGGATATGTTGGATGTATGTATGTGTAATTTCATATGAATATACGATGCTAGGAATATGCTTCGTACATATTCTTTTTGTGTATATACGTCTCATTTCGTATACATACAAATTAACTAGTGTATTATGCTATGATGTTAAAGTATCATAATATGTCTAGTTTAATCAATATGTTTATGTGTATTGGAGGTTTGATATATTGATTTGTCATATGCAAACCTACCAATATGAAGTGTTATGCTATTGTCTGCACATTGGCACATTGGCCAATGATTGTGTTGGAAGCAGAGGTGTAATGGTACAGACATTACCCACAATTGGTATAGGGTATATGGTGCTAAACTTTCTCAGTGTATTGTGGGCGTGCGTTCACGGTATTGCATGGGAACCTGGCACAGCTACTGGTCACGGCTTGTAAGCCCGGATGACCCGGCATTATTATAATACCATTACCGATCCTGTGAGCTGCTAAACCAACTTTGGACGGAGCGGCTGTACGACACAGAATTTCTGTATTAGCGACATGGACATGGGGCGGCAGAAATGTAATAATTACAGGCGTGTGAGACAATTGAAAAGCCCGTCCCAGACTAAAGACAGTAGGGAGAAGGAGGATGGAGAACGCAGTAGAGCTGGAAGATAAACTTGGCCAGACTGCCCATTGTATATGTTTGTGTTATGATATGTTTTAATTAGGATTGCGCTGATGTAGAATTAGATATAGCACATTCTCGACTTTCTTTCAAGCTCTCACAAGGAGCACCTATGTTGTAGATCTCAAGGACGAGTGAAGACTAGGAGTGTCAGGACTGACAGGATCGTCAGAATACCGGCAAGCTGTTTCTTTTTTGTTTCTCACTGATCCAGACAGGATTCAGAGTTACGTATTGTATATTAATCATTTCACCTTCATGATTATTGTAGTACAGAAACTCATACGCATCCATCATCGTCTGGAAAAACCTTACATGTGTAATATGATTAGTAAATAAATGTTGTAGTATTGTAACTCATAGTTCTCTCGTTATATTTTAATTCCAATTGTGCATACGTGTTGTTGTGTACATTGGTGGGGGTTCACTTAGACACCAAGGAAGGGAGCAGTCAGGGAGAAAAACATGTACTGAGATAGTCGTCTATACTAATATATTTAGACTTAAAACAATCTATCTTAGCTAACCTTCTCTTTCCCATTCCTTGGCGAATATTCAACACAGTTCATTTCATTTTGTAACGAGCCACTTGGAGCTGTTCGTTGGATATTCATGGGCTTAATCTGTAGTTCAGCCATATAGATTTTGTCCCTAGTCAGTTTCTGACTATTTGGGGTTGCTCGCCAGTGAATAATACTTTCATCTAGCCTGTGGGGCACCCCGACTTCTGACAACTATAACAGAAGTTAAGTGTGCTATAAATGAGCTTGCATCTGGCAAGGTTCCAGGTAAGGATGGGATACCAATAGAGGTGATCAGGAGTGGGCAAGACACCCTCGCTCTACAGATCCACCAGCTAATAGAGCTATGCTGGCGAGAAGGACAAGTCCCACAGGATTTCAAAGATTCAAACATCATAACGCTGTACAAGAACAAGGGAGATCGGAGCGACTGCAACAATTATAGGGGTATCTCACTTCTGTGTATTGTTGGGAAAGTATTTGCCAGAATTGTCCTGCGCAGACTTCAAGTCCTGGGAGATCAAGTCTACCCCGAATCACAGTGCGGCTTCCGTCAGAACCGGTCTACCATTGATATGATATTCTCATTGCGACAAATGAAAGAAAAATGCCGGGAACAAAATCAGCCACTGTTTATTGCCTTCATCGACCTCACAAAGGCATTCGATTTGGTCAATCGTGAGGGTCTGTTCAAAGCACTAAAGAAGATTGGCTGTCCACCAACTCTTCTGTCCATTGTGGAATCGTTCCACACAGGCATGAAGGGTATAATCAAGTTTGATGGCTCAACTTCAGAAGAGTTTGAAATCAAGAGTGGAGTTAAGCAAGGTTGTGTACTATCCCCCACCCTCTTTGGGATATACTTTTCACTTCTACTGACATATGCCTTTCGTGATCAGGATGACTGGTATATACATTCACTCACGCTCAGATGGTGGCCTCTATAATGCTCAGAGATTGAAGGCCAAGACCAAAATTAGCAGGGTACTAATCAGAGAGTTGCTTTTTGCGGATGATGCTGCGATTACGACCCACTCTGAGGAAGTATTACATCTACTTTCTGCATTCTCCAATGCTTGTTCTGAATTTGGTTTAACAATTAACAAAAAGAAGACACAGATTATGTCACAAGGTGCACATGGTGTACCATCAATCTTTATTGACGACGCCGAACTGGAGATAGTAGACCATTTTACATATCTAGGATCAGAGGTAAATAGCAAATTATCCCTCGATCAGGAAATCAACATCAGGATTGGCAAGGCAGCAACAACAATGAACATGTTAGCAAAAAGAGTCTGGGAGAACAGGAAGCTTACTGCCAAAACAAAAGTCCTCGTCTACCAAGCCTGTGTTCCTTAGTACTCTTCTTTATGGCAGTGAAACCTGGACAACTTACTCACGCCAAGAGAAACGTTTAAACAGCTTTCATATGCGGTGTCTGCGAAGAATACTTGGTATTAAGTGGCAAGACAAAATCACAAATACTGAAGTATTGGAAAGATCAGGTTGTGTGACGGTGTATTCCATGCTCAGTCTTCGTAGACTTAGATGGATAGGACACGTTAGGAGGATGGATGATGGTAGAATACCAAAGGACATTTTTTTGGTGAATTACAGACGGGTAGGAGATCTCAGGGTCGGCCTCTACTACGATACAAAGATGTGTGTAAGCGGGACATGATTGATACAGGCATTGATAATGCACAATGGGAGCACGTCGCCGCTGAACGTGTTGCATGGAGGGCAACTATCAGAAATGGAATAAAGACAAAGGAGAAAATGATTGCACCACACAGAGCGTGAGAGACGTAAGATGGTGCAAAATGGTGGAAATGACCAGTTTTCACATGCACCTACTGTGGGCAAACATTTGCAGCAAGAATTGGCCTTACCAGCCACACTCGCCACCGCCATGGATCGTAGTTATTGCCATATGACAGTTATTAAGCCTTTTTGAAGCACAATGTACCAAACTATCGTCTGTCAAGACGGAAAGGTGCTAATGAACTTACATCAGAGCTCTAATATTATTACTTTTCTATCTTACAACAGAGCTATATCAGTATTACTTTCCTACCATACATCAGAGCTCTAATATTATTACTTTTATATCTTACATCATCTGTATCACCATAACAGACAGCACCTGCTTCTCACCACAGGAGTCAGGGTTCAATCCTAAATAAGATTACTTTCGAACTACATTCAACTCTGGGGGTCGCCCCAGTTTCGGGGAATGGGGCACCAGCAATTTACCTCGTCCTGCGTATTCCAATATTACTACTTTTGATTTGTTTGGTTGTTTAGGGATTTAAGGTTTGAAAAAAGAGCACAATAAAATACTGGCAAAGCTGATCGTATTCCGGTTCGGACCTTGGGCCTTGTCTACGTCGGATTGAAAGCACTCTCATATGTAGTATTGTTGCATTTGCCTATTGTAGGTCATCAGATAGTGTATCTTCTTCTTTGTCTGTAGTATTCTGTCCTTAATCTCACATTGGAGCTTAGTCAGTTAAGTCAAGGACATTGGCGCATTGGGTATATGATGCTAGACCCATATTGTCATAGATGGATCGGAACTAGTTGGGTCATGTGGTCAGAATCACTTTACTTTCCCTTGACATTTCCTGGTACCCATTTTATACTGGGTCAGTCTGGAAAACAAGGTCCATTTGTAAAATTTGGAATCTGCCCAATAAGGATTCGAACCCATGACCACCGAGCAAGCAGGCACGCGTCTAGCCACTACGCAACCGCAGTCACCATTGGAGCATAGGCTAACAGCCAATTCCCCCCTAGGAAAGAGAAAACATTAATATTTTAGGGATGTGCGAAACGAGATGAACAGGAGCAGGCATCAAGATAGATGAAGATTTTAAGATTATTTATTCTGGAGGTGAAGATCGACAAAGGGGAGTGGCTATTATCTTGGATCGGTAAATATCAAAATCTGTTCAAGGATATTGGGCCGTATCAGACAGAGTTCTACTAGTTAAATTAAGTGGCAGACCTTTTATCATAAATGTTATTCAAGTATATGCCCCAACAGGAGAATCCAGTGAAAATAGTGTAGACGAATTTTCTAATAACCTAGAGTCTGCCTTAAAGAAATGTAAACATTCAGAAATAAACATCATAATACGGGACTTCAATGCAAAAGTAGGAAATCAAGGTGATAGATACACAGTAGGAAACTATGGTTTAGGAGAGAGAAATGAAAGAGGATACAGACTCGCAGAGTGGGAAAAGAACAGGAAATGATTGTAGGAAACACCTGGTTTAAGCAACACCCTAGAAGATTATGGACAAGGAGGAGTCCTGATAGCAGGAATAGAAACCATTATTGACTACATACTGATTAGCAGAAGATTTATAAACGCGTTAACAATAGCACAAACAGTTCCCATTGCTGATTGTTATAGTGACCACAGATTACTCACAGGAACATTGAGGATAAAGTTGAAGAAAGTCAAGTATATAACTGGAAACACTAAATATGACTTGTGTACATTGAGTAATGACAAGGAAATACAAAACAAATTCAACATAGAAGTACAGAACAGATTTGATATATTGTCTGACCTAGAGATATTATTCCAGGATGTGAATGATCAATGGGAAATGTTGAAGAATGCAATCAGTTTGGCTGCAGAAACAACTATTCCAAAATTAAAGAAGGTGGGTCGTAAGAAATGGATGACTGAAGAAATTTTACACCTAATGGAAACAAGAAGACTCAACAACAACAACAAATAATTCTGCCAAATATGAAGAAATCCACAGACAAGTCAGAATATTATGTAAGGAGGCAAAGGAATCCCCCCAGGGGGGAATTTTAGGGTTTCAAGGAAGGGGGGGGGGGGTGGGGGGGAATTAAGATTATTTCAAGATCGCTTCAATACAAGAACCGGTTACTTGATATTGTTTTTCCCTTCATACTTTACGGTTCTGTACGTCCCATCCTTCTAAAATTCATTTTATAAAGTAAGTAGACCCACAGATCACGTCTTTTTATGTGGACGTCTAGACTTGTTTTAGTATATGCTATTAAATTTATCTTCCATTATTAGGTATAATTTGTAGGGACAGGGAAGGGGGGATGTTTAGGTAGGAAATACGAAAGGGAAGATGACGTTCTAAATATATGGTGAAGGGCGCACGGGCCAAAAAAGGTTGAGAACCACTGTTCTTAAGCATATGAAAGCTGGCAAGGCCCCCCGGTGCAGATAACATCACAAACAGAAATGATTAAAGCTTTAGAAGAATATGGAATCGATCAAGTCACCAGACTGCTGAACACATTATATGATACAGTAGATATACCTTCTGAATTATGTAACTATGTATTTATTGCAATACCAAAGAAATCAGGAGCCTTGAATGTGATCAACATAGAACAATTAATATAATTAGTCACATCACAAAGATGTTGCTAGGAATTATCATGCAAAGAGTGAGGAAGAAAATACAACCTGACATAGGGGAAGAACAATGTGTGTTTGTAGAAGGAAATGGTATAGTAAATGCTGTGTATATGCTGCGATCAGTTACTGAACGTGCTATAGAAGTAAACAAGGATATACATCTTTGCTTTATTGACTATACAAAGGCTTTTGATAGAGTTAGACATGTCAACATGGTGGATATGCTTGCAGATCTAAACATTTATGGGAAAGACATTAAACTTATAAAAAACATATATTGGAAACAACAAGCTGCCATAAGGATTGATAATGAAGTGGGACAACATCAGCCTATTAAGAGAGGTGTTAGGCAGGGATGTGTAGTGTCTCCAGATCATTTTTTCCTATACAGTGAAAATATTTTCAGAAATGTAGGAGATATAAATGGAATCAGCATTGGAGGACGAAACATTAATAACATTAGATATGCACATGATACAGTATTGATTGCAGACAATGAGCAGGATATGCAATAATTAGTAGATGCGGTTGTTGCACACAGTGAACAACTGGAGTTAGAATTAAATTGTAAAAAGACACAGGTTATTGTCGTCACTAGGAAGAACGAAATACCACAATGTAATAAACAAGTAAATGGGAATATTCTTCAACAAGTTAATCGCTACAATTACCTCGGAACAGTCATAACATCTGATAGGAGATGCCTTGAAGAGATGAATAAGAATCGCCATGACGGAAGTAGCCTTTAGCAAGATGAAAAACATTCTTACCAATAACAAGATGTCAATTGAAACGAGAAAAAGAGTGTTGAGGGGATACATAGAGCCTGTTCTTTTGTATGGATGTTAAACTTGGACAATGAGCAGTCAAGCTGAAAAAATCTGATGGCTGGAGAAATGTGGTTTCTGGGGAAAATGCAAAGAATACCATGGATAGACAGAAAAACCAAGAAGAATGACCAAGAAGAAGAAGAAGAAGAAGAAGAAGAAGGAGGAGGAGGAGGAGGAGGAGGAGGAGGAGGAGGAGGAGGAGGAGAAGGAGAAGAAGAAGAAGAAGAAGAAGAAGAAGAAGAAGAAGAAGAAGAAGAAGAAGAAGAAGAAGAAGAAGAAGAAGAAGAAGAAGAAGAAGAAGAAGAAGAAGAAGAAGAAGAAGAAGAAGAAGAACTACAGGAGACAAATGAAAATCGTAAATTGATTAGAGAAATTAGACGTAGACAGTTAAAATGTGTTGGACATGTTATGAGAAGAAATGGATTGGAGAACTTAGTGACAACAGGCAAGGTCGAAGGGGACAGACAAGAGGAAGACCGAGAGGAAAATACCTGGATGGCTTGGCCACATGGCATGGACGAGACAGGAACATTGGGCTGATCCACGACTCTGGTGATCAAGTGAAATGGCGAGTCATGACCACCCGCGATTATTGGCATCGCACATGATTGATTGAGTCTTTTCTTGTTCTATTTTCTATATCGTGTTCTATCCATCAACATCTCATTCCAATATCTCCCTCCAATGTGTAGAAAGACAAGAAACTAAGCAAGATACAGTATCCAACTTCATAAGAAGACGCCTTTGGAACTACATCGGCCATGTACTCATAATGGACAAGTCAAGACTCCCCTACCAAGCCCTCATATGGTCACCAGTAGGGAAAAGAAAACGGGGAAGACCAGAAGAGACCCTGCGTAGAACCATCATTAGAGAAGGCTCATTCAACGGCCAAGTAAATATCCAAGTTCTACAACAGATAGCAGCGAACCGCCAGGAATGGAGAGACAGGACTTCTGCCCTATGCGCCGCCTTAGGCTCAAGAGGAAAGACTAACTAACTAACTAACTAAATGTGTAGAAGCTGCAACAATACCATCACTGATATACCATGTAAAAACCCCTTTGGCCTGGTCATGGCTCGAGATTATATGACACGTTGCTGCATCGTGTCTCGTTCCAGACTTATTCGTGTAACCTTTCATCCGCAGTAAACTAGGCATGCCGAGAGAGGTATCTTACTGTATAGGCAACACGTGGTCTCTACAAAGTAGGCCAGGATTTGTGCTATAGGGAGGTATAACTTCATCCCTGGTTTTAACGTTTCTCGGAATCAGAACTATCAGTTAGGGAACCATTTGAGGAAACTAAGACAGTTCATAAATAAACACCTATTCAATGAGTGCTCGAGCTTGAACAAAATCCAAATAGCCGGTTGTGAAACCAATGCACGAGGCACTAAACAGAAACATAGAAACCTCAAGCTATGGCTTGCAAGCTGGAACATTAGAACTTTGTGGCCGGGACTTTCCAATGATCTGACGAATATTGTCTGTGATTGATGCCGAACACAACCCTCTCAACACTGATATTGCTGGCCTGCAGGAGCCTCACCTCTCATATAGTGGGTCACTCAGGGAAAATAATTACACAATTTTTGGCAGGTTAGAGGAAGGGCAGGAAGACAAATGAGACGTGGATTGGACTTTGTAGTGAAGAATTCATTACTGGGAATGACTGAAATTACAGCTGGAGGTTAAGAAAGACTTTTACACTGGTTAACACACATCTTGGTGCCTTAAATTGTATAGCTGTTCTTCGGTAATTTTGAGTTGCTGATTCCAAATAATGTAATCAGATTATTTTTTATATCACCTCTGGTTTCTGAGAAAACAAAGAGTGACCTTTTTAGCAGGGCAATTGTTATTTACAAGCTTAGAGTTATGTGCGACCCTTCACAGCAAAAGCAGTAGGACAAAAGCAGAGAAACTAAATGAGATGCTCTCCCATCGAAAGAGTAACTAAGAAAAATTATGGCAGTTTGCTACAGAAGATAAAGATAAGTCCATAACAGCCACTTTATTTCACTTGCCTTATCACCAAACACAAGCTGCCACAACTATTACTGTAACAGCAAGTTATGTTTTTTTGGATCAGAAAATGAGACATGCACCGAATATTAGGAATTCCGTCCATACTCCCCACGGCATTACATGGCAAACGATGAATGATTACATAATGGGGGATAAATCAGTTTGGCACTCTTACAAGCTTGATTATATATTGTTTTTTCTATATCCTTGTTGAAAGTGTTATTCCTGTTTTATGCTTTTCGTTTTTCAGTATTCTGGCATTATTTGTTTTAAAGAAAAACTGCCCAGGGTGAGATAAATGTTTACTTCACAAATTACTTTGACACAGCTTTCGTGTCATTATGTTATTCAGTGCTATGTTAGTTAGTTAGTCGAGGTTCCAACTTCACGGCAACGGGTCGTCCCCATTATACTCCGTTCCTGTGCCAGTGAATATTACACAAAATGCTCCCCACTGTCCAGTGTGAAAAGTTGTATAGGCAGGGGTGTCGGCAATCCAATAGTCCGCACAGGTACTGTGCTTAATGCCGTCCGCCAGAATAGCCAACACAAAATTAATCCACGAAAACCACAGTTCATCGTCGATGGACTCGGCAGTCACCAGAAAGACCTCATTGACCCAGGTTTTCTCACATGGCTCGGTCTTTTACCGCAGGGCGACCCGCCGAAAATGTCACATAAAGTACGAACTCCGAAGCTTCAACGCTGACTCCCGGGAGTCTCCTGAAAAATGCACTCGTGAACCGAAAAGGCAAATCAGTGAATTCAGCAACAGCCGGTAGCCATTGTTCCGAACATGCAGGTCACTGTACAAGACAGATGTAAAAGCATTCCACGCGAATTTCACAGCTCACAGTGTCGCCCACGCACTCACTCAGTAGCAGGGCGACGGAACCATGTACTACCAGTCCAACATGAGGAAAATGCGATTGCAACAGTAGCTACAAGCATAAACACACCACAGGCTTTAACATTTCAACGCCTAACTGCCATGTTGGCGACAGGAAGTCCATATTCAGTGCTATAATGTCACATTTTACTGCTCATTAGGAAAGACGTTTGAATGTGTGTATGTGTGTGTGTGTGTGCATGTGTGTGTGTGTGTGTGTGTGTGAGTGTGTGTGTCTGTGTGACTGTGTGTGAGTGTGTGTGTGTGTGTGTGTGTGAGAGAGCCGCAGTAGAATAGTGGCCAGAAGCTCGCATGTCGGCCCGGTTGTTATGGGTTCGAACTCTCATCGATACGAAGCTGTACAATTAACCTAAGATCCCCAGCCCATCCGGCTTTAAATGGGTACCAGACAATGTCTGGGAAGGTGAAGGCGGCCGGCATTATATTGACCTCATCACTAATGGAGTGCCCAATGGTCTATAAAAATATGCATCTAACACCATACGCCCAATAGCTTTAAGGCTTGAAATAAAGGGACTTCAATACTTTATTCCCCCCCCCCTCCCCCCCCCCCAAAAAAAAAATTAATCAACATCATCACTTGCAGTACGTCGCTCTCATCAATGACCAATGAAAAGACACTGGATACTTCAGCATTTCCGCTTCCACGTGCATCTTCATTCACAGGGCGTCTTTCTACGAAGGCGAGTCAATAAGTAAGTCACACAGTTCTGTGGGATGGCAGGTAACTGTAGTTGGTGTTTACTACAGATGTCATTAGGTGACAGCAACATCGAACTTTATATTCCAGGTCGTCAGGTGGCGCTAGGTGTTTCATGCGCATGCGCAGCGCATAAACAAAATGGCGACTGTACTTAAGGCGTGTACAACCAAAGATCAACGTGCTGTTGTGCGTTTGTTTTTTGTGGGCAAAAGGACTACTTGCAAAGGACATTCATACGGAAATGCTTCCTGTTTATGCTACCAAATGTTTGTCCCGTAAAGCGGTGCATAGCTGGGTATAAAATTTTCTCAAGGACGCTCTAAAATTGTTAATGAAATCCGATCTGGGAAGGTTATGCTGACACTGTTCTGGGATTGTCAAGGAGTGTTTTTAACCAATTTCAAGAAGAAAGGTGACAATGTGAATTCTGAATCGTACTGTTAGGTTCTATCAATGCTTCATGATGCAATTCGAAGAAAACGTTTAGGACTGCTGAGTAGAGGAGAGTTGTTTCTTCAGGGCAATGGCAGACAATATACGGCTCGATTAACTCAGGAGAAAATTAACCAACTAAAGTGGGACGTTCTGGACCATCCACCTTACAGCCTCGACTTAGCCTCTAGGGATGTCCATCATTTTGGTCCACCGAAAACCCGCCTTGGCGGGAGACATTTCGCGAATAACGCCGAAGTTGAATGTGAAGTGATCACGTGGTTTAGAAAGCAGAGCACGCAGTTCTATGCAACCGGTTTGGGAGAACTGATAAAAGCGATGGGATAAGTGCATCAATGTTGGTGGAAATTATGCTGAGAAATAAAGGGACAATGTATGTATAAACATAAACTGGTTTCAAGTTGTTATCATATTTAGTTATTTTTCCACAGGCATTTGTGTTTCGTAGATACCCAGCGCTGTGTTGGTCCGCCCCGCATCTTCTTCCAGAAACTATGTCTTTCATTGCTGTTCTTTTTAAACCACTGTTGCGTGTCATGTGGTCAAATAACTTTAGTGTCCGAAACCTGATACTGTTTATGAGCTATTTTTCTTCAATCTCCAGATCTTTATGTCAGAATCTAAGGTTTCTTGATCAACAGGATTTTCAGAGCTTTTTACACAACATCAAAGTTCAAAAGCTGCCATTTTACTTCTGTAGTGTCTGTGAAGTGACCGATAACTCTAGTCCGGAAGTTGTCATTGCCAAAATGGATGTCATTACAATGTTTACTTTCATTTGCTGTGTTGTGTTACTCGGTGTTGTGTCGTAAGTTTCATTTCATCGTGTGCCTTGTCGGTATGCGTGGGTGGTCATGATGCACCATCTCACTCAATCACCAGAGTCGTGAATCAGCTCCTTGTTCTTGTTTCGACCATACCACGTGGTCAAGCCATTTAGGTATTTAATTCTCTGTCTTCCCTCTTGTTTTCTTCCCCTCGATCTTGCCAGTTGTCACCAAATTTTCCAATTTATTTCTTCTCATAAAGTGACCAAAGTATTTTGACTGTCTACGTCTAATTTCTCCAAACAGATTAGAATATTCATTTGTTTCCTTCAGGACTTGTTCATTAGTTTTTCTGTCTGTCCATGGTGTTCTTTGCATTTTCCTCAGAAACCACATTTCCAGAGCCATCTGGTGTTTTTCAGCTTGTCTGTTCACTGTCCACGCTTCACATCCATACAAAAGTATAAGCTTCATGTAGCACTTCAATACTTTTTTTTTCTCGTTGCATTTGTCACCTTGTTATTGGTCAGTATTTGTTCCATCTTGTAAAAGGCTACCTTCGGAGTGAGTTAGCCATGCAATTTAGCTCTTAGAATGGCCATGTATAGTACCCACAAGACATAGGGCTGCGATATATACATGATAACCACACAAGGACAATATGAAAAAGAAGTATACATCTGACTTAGTTTGAATAATTTTTAATGTTGTTAAGTATTGGGACTTCGCACATGACACTGGACGAAATACTACATGTTTTTTTTTTTCAGGACATAGCAGTCAACACTAGCATTTCTGCAGCTGCGATCTCTTGGCAAGTTTTCGTTCAGTAATTTTCCATTGCTTTCTGAACGACCGGCACCGACACCAACGCAAAAAGAACGCAACGCTATCTGCTGCCAATCTCGCGCAGCTGTATTTCGAACGCGGGTGTACTGGATTGCGAACCACATCCGTAACAACCTTCGCCACGGAGACCAGCACCACATGGTTAATAAATTAAAATAGAATATACAAATGAATGTAACTGTGGAACTGGTAACATCACAGCTAAATTGTAGTTACGAGAGTGTCCAATGTATTCAAAGTGTGTGACTTTTTCAATATTGTTGTGTTCAACACAGAAGTCACAAACATGATGTTGCACTTTTTTTTGCCTGGCATATGTTCCTACATCGCGTCATGTGCAGGAACATATGTCAGACAATAATCCATGCAACAAATTCTATTAAATGAAATTGTTGTTTTGTTAATTTGTTAAGGAACAGCCGTGAAAAGACATTTGCTGTATTTTTTGTTAGTACGTAAATTACCATATTGCTAGCGGATTCATTTTTTCTTTTCAGTTGTCATTTTACAGACCGTCTTATGTTGTTTGTATTTTTATGAAATGGTATGGGTGCTGGTCGTTCAGAAGGCAATGGCAAACTACTGAACGTAATGTTAGTTGCCCAGGAATCACGAACAGCAAAAAATGCTGCGGTTGATTGCTTCGTCCTATAAAGAACATGCAACTAACTTGTTATCATGTTACAACTATAAAGCAAATAGAAAACACGCACAATGCTGAACACGTACAATGCAAATATCTTCTTCTTCTTCTTCTTCTTCAGCATTCCGAGCCATTGAGGTTCTTTGCTGCAAATACAATCTGTCTCCATTCGTCTCTCTGGTGGACCTTCTCTTGCCAGTCGTTGATTCCAAACAATGCAAATATACAACCAAGAAAATAATAAACAAGAATATTTACGAGGGTAAGTTAATTAGTACGCCACAATTGGCTGTAGAAAAATAACAAATTATGATAACAATTTGAAACCAGTTTATTTAATATACATACATTGTCCCTTTATTTCTCAACATAATTTCCACCAACAATGATGCACTTATCCCATAGTTTTTTTCAGTTCTCCCAAACCGGCTGCATAGAACTGGGTGCTCTGTTTTCTAAACCACGTTTTTACTTCACATTAAACTTCGGCGTCATTCGCGAAATGTCTCCCGCCAAGGTGTGTTTTCAGTGGACTTAGGCCCTAGCGATTTCCAGTAAAGCGGTGCATAGTTGGGTAGAAAAAGTTACGCGGGCGAGTCAATAAGTAAGTCACACAGTTCTGTGGGATGGCAGGTAAATGAAAACAAGGCACGCAGAACTATGCAGTCGTTTGGGAGAACTGATAAAACTATGGGATAAGTGCATCAATGTTGGTGGAAATTATGTTGAGAAATAAAGGGACAATGTATGTATAAAAATAAACACGTTTCAAGCTGTTATCATATTTAGTTATTTTTCTACAACCATTTGTGACTTACTTATTAACGCACCCTCGTATAACTAAAAATATATAACAAGCAAAATTGTGAACAGGAGTATTATACTCTAGCTTTGTGATGCCGAGAAGGAAAACATAATGCAACTGTAACCTTGCATGTATGTCGTAAGGTGTGACTGGTTGGTTGTGAAACTGGTCATCACATCACAAAGACAACTGTAGCTGCCAAATTCATCCCATCATGAACAAGTCACAAAAGGGCATGGAGTAAGTTGCGTGAGGACTTACTCTCTATTGGGACATGACAAGCAGCAGCAGCCGCAGAAACAGAAGAAGTAGCAGGAGGAGAAGAAGAAAAATAAAAAGAAGAATAGGAAGAGGAAGAAATATAAGAAGAAAAAGAATAATAGGAGGAGGAAAAAGAAGAAGAAATGAAAACTAAAATGTAGAGAAAGAGGAAGAGGAAGATAGAGGAAACAGAAGAAGAAAACGAAGAAGACGAGGAGGAGGAGATAGAGGAAGAAAAAAGAAGAGGAAGAGGAAGAAGAAGAATTGGGGGGGGGGGGGGGTGTTAAGACATTGAAATAATACAACGAAGTTTACAAGTTGTGCAGTGCCCTTGAGTCTGTGACGAATTCTACTGTTTACACAGGCGCCACGGAACCGTCAGATAAACGTCCAGAAGCCACAATTAAAAACAGACACTCATCCAGGAGTAACCGTCAACGGCGCCACGGAACCGTCAGATAAACGTCCAGAAGCCACAATTAAAACAGACACTCATCCAGGAGTAACCGTCAAGTTTAGTTCAGGGAAAGCACACGGTGTCTCCATGCAACACGGCAGACAGTCAAGTCAGTTCCGCAGATAGCTGAGAACATCTAAGCCTTCCATGCTCCCTGGCAGTAAGAGTCGTGAGAAAAATACGAGCTAAATGAAATCGTTTTATGCTAGTGGGGGAACGGTTTGTCAGGTTGTCAACTATTTTATGAAGATAAGGACTCGTGGATCAACCAAACATCTCAAACAGCCGGAGGTGGCAACCATTAGTCATAATATACATGCCAACTATTATTTGTTTACATGGCCTGTAAATGTATTTACAATGGAGAATATTTACAGAGGAGATGAAAAGCAGCAGCAGCAGCAGAAGAAGAAGAAGAAGAAGAAGAAGAAGAAGAAGAAGAAGAAGAAGAAGAAGAAGAAGAAGAAGAAGAAGAAGAAGAAGAAGAAGCTGTAGCAGAAGGAGGCGAAGAGGAAGAAGAAGAAGAAGGAGAAGAAGAAGAAGAAGAAGAAGAACAAGAAGAAGAAGAAGAAGAAGAAGAAGAAGAAGAAGAAGAAGAAGAAGAAGAAGAAGAAGAAGAAGAAGAAGAAGAAGAAGAAGAAGAAGAAGAAGAAGAAGAAGAAGAAGAAGAAGAAGCTGTAGCAGAAGGAGGCGAAGAGGAAGAAGAAGAAGAAGGAGAAGAGAAGAAGAAGAAGAGAAGAACAAGAAGAAGAAGAAGAAGAAGAAGAAGAAGAAGAAGAAGAAGAAGAAGAAGAAGAAGAAGAAGAAGAAGAAGAAGAAGAAGAAGAAGAAGAAGAAGAAGAAGATGTGGAGGAGGAGGAAAAATAAGAATTTTAAAAAAAGAGGAGGAAGAAGAAAAATAACAGGTAGATGAAGAGGAAGAGGAAGAAGAAATAGACGAAGGAGGAGTAGGAGGAGGAGGAAAATAAAGAAGGAGGAGGAGTGGAGCAGGACGAGGAGAAGGTATGATTTAAAACATTGAAACAATACAAAGAAGTTTACAAGTCGTGTAGTACTCTTGAATCTGTGAAGAATCTTACTGTTTACAAATGCGCCACGGAACCGTCAGATAAACGTTCAGAAGCCACAATTAAAACAGACACTCATCCAGGAGTAACCGTCAAGTTTAGAACAGGGAAAGTACACAGACTCTCCATTCAACACGGCAGACAGTCAAGAGTGTTCGGTAGATAGCTTAGAACATCTAAGCCTTCCATGCTTACTGGCAGTAAGAGTCGTGAGAAGACGAGCTTAATGAAATCGTTTTATGCTAGTGGGGGAACGGTTTGTCAGGTTGTCAACTATTTTATGAAGATAAGGACTCGTGGATCAACCAAACATCTCAAACAGCCGGAGGTGGCAACCATTAGTCATAATATACATGCCAACTATTATTTGTTTACATGGCCTGTAAATGTATTTACAATGGAGAATATTTACAGAGGAGATGAAAAGCAGCAGCAGCAGAAGAAGAAGAAGAAGAAGAAGAAGAAAGAAGAAGAAGAAGAAGAAGAAGAAGAAGAAGAAGAAGAAGAAGAAGAAGAAGAAGAAGAAGAAGAAGAAGAAGAAGAAGAAGAAGAAGCTGTAGCAGAAGGAGGCGAAGAGGAAGAAGAAGAAGAAGAAGGAGAAGAAGAAGAAGAAGAAGAAGAAGAAGAAGAAGAAGAAGAAGAAGAAGAAGAAGAAGAAGAAGAAGAAGAAGAAGAAGAAGAAGAAGAAGAAGAAGAAGAGAAGAGAAGAAGAAGAAGAAGAAGAAGAAGAAGAAGAAGAAGAAGAAGAAGAAGAAGAAGAAGAAGAAGAAGAAGAAGAAGAAGAAGAAGAAGAAGAAGAAGAAGAAGCTGTAGCAGAAGGAGGCGAAGAGGAAGAAGAAGAAGAAGAAGAAGAAGAAGAAGAAGAAGAAGAAGAAGAAGAAGAAGAAGAAGAAGAAGAAGAAGAAGAGGAAGAAGAAGAAGAAGAAGAAGAAGAAGAAGAAGAAGAAGAAGAAGAAGAAGAAGAAGAAGAAGAAGAAGAAGAAGAAGAAGAAGAAGAAGAAGAAGAAGAAGAAGATGTGGAGGAGGAGGAAAAATAAGAATTTTAAAAAAAGAGGAGGAAGAAGAAAAATAACAGGTAGATGAAAAGGAAGAGGAAGAAGAAATAGACGAAGGAGGAGTAGGAGGAGGAGGAAAATAAAGAAGGAGGAGGAGTGGAGCAGGACGAGGAGAAGGTATGATTTAAAACATTGAAACAATACAAAGAAGTTTACAAGTCGTGTAGTACTCTTGAATCTGTGAAGAATCTTACTGTTTACAAATGCGCCACGGAACCGTCAGATAAACGTTCAGAAGCCACAATTAAAACAGACACTCATCCAGGAGTAACCGTCAAGTTTAGAACAGGGAAAGTACACAGACTCTCCATTCAACACGGCAGACAGTCAAGAGTGTTCGGTAGATAGCTTAGAACATCTAAGCCTGCCATGCTTACTGGCAGTAAGAGTCGTGAGAAGACGAGCTTAATGAAATCGTTTTATGCTAGTGGGGGAACGGTTTGTCAGGTTGTCAACTATTTTACGAAGATAAGGACTCGTGGAACAACCAAACATCTCAAACAGCCGGAACTGGCAACCATAAGTCATAATACACATGCCAATCATTATTTGTTTACGTCGCCTGGAAATCTATTTATCTTAAGATCTATTCATGTGTTTGTGGTTTGTTATTTATTGCACTCAGGGAACTGGAATGTAATATGGAAAACATCTGGACCGAAAGGATAAGTGTGTTTATTCTTAAACTTCCGATGCGTTGATGGCGGGATAGTAGTTTCAACCCCTACACCGTTTCAGTTAGGTTAAAATGTTGGTTTCTAATCCTTGACTAGAGAACGTAAATTACAAGTACCTCAGAAGTCGGAGTAGGTTCGCCTGATGGAGAGAGAAACTGGTAATAGGAAAAGTTCATCAACAGGCAAAAATCTGTCAAAAGCACTCCCCAGTAGTGGCAACTACTAGTTGAAGTAGCATGTGTATGGACTAAGCTTGAGTTCACAGCTAAGAAAAAAGCGTATGAACTCATGCGAACCCGCAATGGAACCTGTCACACAATAATTGTTCGTGTTCATCTGTCAACACCTGTTTGAAAGTGTCTTTTTAGTGTTGCATGTCCTTTACAGTACAGTCAACCCCCATAATTATTTGGATCTCAGTTTTTGGTGTTCTGTATCAACTCTGCTGATGATATTCCCCCATGCCATCGTCTCAATCCACCCAGCATCATTTCTCGTGGTATGCCTCTGCCTCTCTTCCCCTCGATCTTTCCAGTTGTCACGATGTTCTTCAATGTCTCTCTTCTCATCACATGACACCCCCCCCCCCTCCCTACCCCCCGTCCCAAAAAAAAGGCAAGTGTAAGAAGAAAAAAGATGAGGAAATTGTGGACTTGAAAATAAATTAAACAATTACTAATGAAATACTAACATTTATTTAATTATTTATTTCTTT
The DNA here is from genome assembly GCA_014155875.1 of Cepaea nemoralis. NCBI lineage: Eukaryota > Metazoa > Mollusca > Gastropoda > Stylommatophora > Helicidae > Cepaea > Cepaea nemoralis. The sequence goes on along the minus strand of JACEFZ010001679.1, from coordinate 64,355 downwards.
ATTTATTTCTTTATTTATTTATTTATTTATTTATTTATTTATTTATTTATGTATTTATTTATTTATTTATTTCTTAGTGCCGGCGCGTAATATAAAGACAACCACAGTATGATAGAATTACTAATGCCATCCATCAAACATGTAATCATGTTCTGCGATCTCACTCGATCAACAGACTCGTGAATCAGCTCCGTGTTCCTGTCTCGACCATGCCACATGGCCAAGCCATCCAGGTATTTGCTTCTCGGTCTTCCCCTTGGTCTCCTCCCTTCGATCTTGCCAGTTGTTACCAAATTCTCCAAATCATCTCTTTTCATAGCATGCCCAAAAAATGTTGACGGTCTACGTCTAATGACTAATCAGTTTACGGTCTTCATTTGTTTCTTGAAGGACTTGTTCATTGGTTTTTCTGTCTGTCCATGGTATTCTTTGCATTTTCCTCAGATACCACATTTCCACAGCCATCAGATGTTTTTCAGCTTGACTGCTCATTGTCCACACTTCACATCCATTCAAAAGTACAGGTTCTATGTAGCACTGCAATACTCTTGTTCTCGTTTCAGTTGATATCTTTTTATTGGTCAGTATGTTTTTCATCTTGCAAAAGACTACCTTCGCAATGGCAATTCATGTTCTAATCTCTTCAAGCATCTCCCATCAGATGTTATGACTGTTCCGAGATAACTGTATCGATTCACTTGCTTAAAAATATGCCCATTTGCTCGTATATCACATTGTGATATGTCCTTCTTCCCAGTGACGACCATAATCTGTGTCTTCTTACTATTCAGTTCTAACCCTAGTTGTTCACTGTGTGCAACAACCGAATCTACTAAATTTTGCAGGTCCTGTTCATTGTCTGCAATCAAGACTTTATTTCTGCATATCTAATATTATTGATGAATCGTCCCCCAATGTTGATTCCTTCCATATCTTGTATATTTCTGAAAATATTTTTACTGTACAGGGAAAAAAGATCTGGAGACATTACACATCCCTCTCTCACACCTCTTTCAATAGGCTGATATTGACCTACATCGTTATCAATTCTGATGGCAGCTTGTTGTTTCCAATTTATGATTTTCTTTTTTACAAGTCTAAGGTCTTTTCCATCAATTTGTAGATCTTCAAGCATCCTTATCATGTCGACATGTCTCACTTTATCGAAAGCCTTTTTGTAGTCAATAAAGCAAAGATATAGATCTTTATTTACTTCTATAGAACGTTCAATTACTGTTCTCAGTATATACACTGCATTTACTGTACCCTTGCCTTCTACAATCCCACATTTCGGGTTGTATTTTCATCCTAACTCTTTGCATGATAATTCTCAGCACAATCTTCGTGATGTGGCTCATTATACTAATTGTTCGATGTTTATCACATTATAAGTCTCCTGATTTCTTCGGGATAGCAATAAATTTAGAATTACACAATTCAGGAGGTATATCTCCATTATGGTATATTGCGTTCAGCAGTCTGGTGACTTGGTCTATTCCATATTCTTCTAAGGCAGGGGTGGGCAAACTTTTTGTGCGTAAGGCCACATTGACAAATGTAAAGCTATTTGGGAGGCCACATATATATTATGTCCACTTTGTTTACAGCAACCTATCACAATAAGTAATAATGAATTATTTATAGGTTATTAAAAAGTATAAATAACTAATTATTGCAATTTTATTTTACTTATACGCTTATACATTATATTTTACAATATGGACACACACTTTTACTAATTTGTTAACAAGATTTTACAATTTTTTTTATTATAATAATTTTTTTATTATTTATCAATGGCATTAATTTTAGACACAAACCGACTACATTGTCATTACAAGTGTTGATTTCTAATGAGATGTATGTAACTGATTGCAATTTTTGACAATATTTTTGAAATCTGGAGCAAGTTTACTTGTTGAAATTCGCATGACAACATGCAAGTTGCAGTCCGACAATAAAGACATATTCTTGGATTTGTTGATCTTCAAGCAAGAAAATGCTTGTTCGCAAATGTATGTTAATCCAAACAATGATAAACGTTTAGCTGCAAAGTTTGGAAATGATTCTTGTGATAAAGGCCCATAGAAATCCAGCAAACCATCTGACTTGAATTTCTCTGTCAGGTCATGATCTGCTTGTAAGTCAAGCAGCTCCAACTGTATGTCCCCTGTGGCTGTATCATCTTCTGCGCTAAAAGGGGAGCTGAGACTATTTAACTGTGGCTCTTAGTTCCTGAAATCTTGGAATCTCCATCAAAATTCTTCAGTCAATGCATCTAATTGGGCTTTGTACTTTTCAGTAATTTTACCAGAAATGGTTTCTTGTTTCAGCAAAGGGAAGTGACAAAAACATTTTGTTTTTCACTTGCTTCTCTGGAGAACAGTGAGAGTTGTACCTGAAATGATTTTACATGTTCATACAATTCATGTGAAAACACACCATTGCCCTGAAGTTTGAGATTCAGTTCATTTAACTTTTTCACAATTTCAATGGCAAACATAAAGTCTAACTTCCACTCTTTATTGACAGTGTTAGTATAAAAGTCACATGCAATGCCCTTCATCTCTAGGAACATCACTATTTCTTCTCTGAGGTCCCACTCTCGCCTCAACACCTTGCCGAGACTCAGCCATCGAACACTGGTGTGGTACAGAACATTGGAACCCCGGGAAGGTTAACCCGGTCAACAAATGCCCGCAGAAGTCGGATGTGTCGGCCTAACGGCGCAAGAACGCAGCTCTGCTGTAAACAGGCACAACGCAATCACATCCGAAAAAAAACTCCGGATGAACGAAGAAGAAGAAGAACATTGGAATGTTCAGTTTCCAAATCGTTAAGTAATGCCTTGAACTGTCTGTGATTATGTCCTCTTGATCTGATGAGGTTGATGACACTGACAACTGGGTCAATAACATGCTTGATATTCAAAACAGTTTTACACAGACTTTCATGATGGATCACAGAGTGAAGTGGTAGTAATGTGTGGTCAGGATATTCTGCTTTAATCTTATTACTTATCAACTTTACCAGACTTACATTTTATCCAGTCAAAGCACGAGCTCCGTCATTTGTAGCACTTGCCATCTTGTTTCAAACCAATCCAGTTCTTTCAATACAGTTAGTAACAGCATTGAATATATCATGGCCTGTGGTTGGTCTTTGAGTGACTCAACACTCAGTAGCTCTTCAGTGAGTTTGAAAGAAGTGTTTATTCCACGTATAAATATCAATAATTGGGCAGTATCATATACATCAGTACTCTCATCCAATGCAAGAGCGTACCACAAAAGTTGTTTACTTGCATCTTTACGTTTATACATCAAATTGTCACTTATCTTGTCAACACGTCTGACCACAGTTCTCCTTGATAAAGTAATGTTGTCCAATTTGTTTGTTTTTATTTTTTTTGTTCAGGACACATAATGTTTGCTGCATCTAGCAAACACTCCTTGATGAACTCGCCATCAGAAAATGGCTTGTTCTGTTTTACAATTCTGTGACAGCACAAGACTAGCGTCTGTTGCAGCATCTTGAATTGAAGACTGTTTAGTTAAAACAATTCGCTGTTTCACCAAATTTTTCACCAACTCTAGGCATCTCCTTTCCCTTTCTTCGGTTGTTAAATTGTATCCGAAATCGGAATGTTGTGTTTGATAATGTCTTTTTTTTAAAATTGTACTCCTTAAAGACAGCCACAGACCCACGACACAACAAGCAAACTGATTTGCTACCAACTTTTACAAAACGGTACTTAGTTGTCCATTCACCATTAAAATCACGGCATTCATCTTCAATCTTACGTTTTTAGTGACACGCATTGTTTTAATGAAATTCAATCTTACGTTTTTAGTGACACGCATTGTTTTAATGAAATTCAATCTTACGTTTTTAGTGACACGCATTGTTTTAATGAAATTCAATCTTACGTTTTTAGTGACACGCATTGTTTTAATGAAATTCAATCTTACGTTTTTTAGTGACACGCATTGTTTTAATGAAATTCAAACAGTTAGAATTTTAAACAACTTTAAAAAGGAAAGGAAACAAAACCTACTTCCGGCTGTGCGTGAAAATAAAATATTCGGAAAACAAGGAGTAAACTCAGAATAAATTTCAGAAATATATCAAGACTACTACCCCAAACAAAATTAATTAATTTGAACATTGTAAATGTGGAAATAATTTATAACAGCAAAAAATTTTTAAATTTAATATTTTCTTGCAAAATACATCATTTTATTCACCGGATAAATATCTGTTTTTCATGAAATCATCCTTATTAAATGTTTACATGTCGATAAATATTTCTCTGCATGAAAATCGATAAATTCGCATTTTAGCAATACATGGTTTCAAATGTTACTGTATGTAGCCGTGGACGGGGTTGGGGTGAGCCAGTGGCGTCACTGGGGTTGGTGTCACCCAGTGCGGTAAACTCTTGGTGTCACCCCTCTAGACTTTCACCTTGGTCTTCTTCCGAGTGTTCCTGTACCATATATAATCGCATATAGTAATGTTTGTAAAATAAGTCAAAAAGTTAATAAGGACATAAGAAAGAAAACAAATTGAACAATATAACTTCAATACTTCAGGTAAAACATAACTAAAGAACTTCGACAAACTCGGACAAAGTTAAATTTTTGTTATTTTGCTATGTCTGCTTTGTCAAATTTGCAATTTATTTATTTTGGTGTCACCCCTTGATGGTGTCACCCGGTGCGGCCCGCACCCCCCGCACCCCCCTAGTGACGCCCCTAGGGTGAGCGCCCAACCTTGCATAAATACCCGAATGGCTAGTGCATTTATCACCTATGCCGCAAAAGTCCAACTCCTGGCCTTCTCGTGACGGAATTGTTTTAACTAACAGGAGAAGGCGCGGCGGCGAATCACTGGTGCCGAGAAATAACCAGAACGCTCTAGATGTGTATGCACTAAACTCAAGTAAGACCACAGTCTGCTCTGGCAAAGGAAAGGTGCTGAAGACGGAGGCAACCAGCCAGGACGCACCACAGAAATCAGGATGCCACGCAATCACGCGTAATGAAATATGTCGACTACTGTTAAATGTTATGGTGCTCGTCCTGCGTTTGACCCCCAGGCAGGTGCAGTCCCGGGCCCTATGCCTCGAAAGGGTCCATCCACAGCTACTGGAGGTCCTTCTCCGATGTCCTGTGGAGCCAGGGGGCCTGAGATAAGAGCGTCTGGCCATACCAAACAAAGACTATAACTATGCACTGAAATGCGGAGGGAGTCAGCAACAACAAAAAATAGAAGTAGAAAACATCTTCGGCAAAGAAAAGGTAAGCGTATATTGCTTGCAAGAAACTCACTTCAACGAAAATGAAATGATGTCTGGGGAATTGCCAGTACTATGGACACTACTTTCTGAACTTAGCAGTCAGTATAAGGTCACCATACAGTGGATACCATCCCACTGTGGAGTACCCGGAAATGACAGAACTGATCGATTGGCTAAGGAAGGTGCAAAAGAAGAACAGCCTGATGTGGCCGTTGCATACCACCAAAAGAAAAGAATGATCAAATCAGTCAGAAGGCCACCAAAACCTGCTTAAGACTACTACCACGTTAAGGACAAACCAGAACAAGTCATTATTCTGCGCCTCAGAACAGGACATAATAGATTACGCAACCACATGTATACAAGATTAAAGATTGGTGAATCAGTCATGTGCACATGTGGATTGGCGTCGCAGACAGTAGGGCACATACTCAAAGACTGCCCAAGTTACAACATGTCTAGGTAAACCTTCTGGCCTAGAGAGACGACAGTGGAAGATAAACTCTATGGACTGCTGAGTGAACTAAACAAGACTGTTAGATTCATACAAGAGACAATATTGCAGTTATAGACATATTTAAGGCGAACGAAAGAAGACGAAGCATTACATTACGAAGGTCAAGGACTGTTTACAAAAATAGATAATGAGAAAGTAATTTTATCAAAAATGTTAAAACAATCATAACAGTACATTAAATTCTGTAAAATTCAATAAAATAACTTAAAAACGAAGTAAAAATTTCTATTTCTAAATGCCCTCGCGGGCCGCATAAAATCAAATGGCGGGCCGCATGCGGCGTGCGGGCCGTAGTTTGCCCACCCCTGCTCTAAACAATGCATCCCTTCGTGAATGTAAACACAGAAGCCATATGTTGAGAAATAAAGGATAATGTATGTATAAAAATAAACTGGTTTCAATTTGTTATCATATTTAGTTATTTTTCCTACAGCCATTTATGACTTCTTATTGACTTCCCCGCGTATAATGTTACGCCTATCTATTGCCTGACGTAGTTTGCTGTATTCGATAAACAATAAACGATTACTCAGATATAGTGCTGCGTTAGGAATTATGCACTTCCAGCCGGTATTATTCAAACAGACATAGTTTGTGTTAAATTTGAAATTACTGTCGGGATAAGAGATGTTCCGCTTTTGAACCAACACGTATTGTATTGTAATTATTTTAGCTGGGTATTATTCACTTCATACGATATATAACTTTGCAGTATGGACTTGACGAGATAAAGCAAAATTTGCCAGGCGTTAGATCATGCAACATAGTGTTTGTGGCTTCTGTTTAAACTACTCGATATGTTGAATCAAGTAAAATATTACAATCTTGCAGATTCATAGCATCAGCTTGCGCATCAATACCACATGGCTAAGATCTGCCAATTAAAAAGCCTTCTTAACGCCATATGAACAAAAAAGGAATATAACCTCATTAACACTCTAAGCCCCCCCCACCAAAATGTCCATATATAGCCCGTGGCCAATGATTCCCGCCAAATATGATGATCTCCTCTTGTACAATGAGCTCTACGTCGTCAGAAATCTGGATTTCTGTTATAACTGGTCCTGCGGTGAGATTCTTGCTGCATCGATTTGATCTCAAAATGGACGTATGAAAAACAAAATATTCTATAATTTATTAAAATTAGTCTGGTAACATTTTTTGACTAAATAAATTTCAAGCAAGATGGTTTGTTTTGTTTTCGACGATACCCCACCAAATTCCAGTTTTTCAAATAAAAGACGTCCTTGTAAAGAAGGTTTTTTGGTGTCCTATGATGTGCTTTTAAGGAACATAAAGTTGCACATTTACGAGGGCGAGTCAATAAGTAAGACACACGGTTATGTGGGATGGTAGGTAAATGTAGTTGGTGTTTTATATAGGTGTTACTAGGTGACAGCAACATCGAACTTTATATTCCCGTTCGTCAGGTGGCGCTAGGTGTCTTATGCGCATGCGCAGTGCATAAACAAAATGGCGTCTGTACTTACGGAGTGTACAACCAAAGAGCAACGTGCTGTTGTGCGTTTTTTTTTTTGTGTGTGGGCAAAAGGATTGCCTGCAAAGGACATTCATAAGGAAATGCTTCCTGTTTATGCTGACAAATGTATGCCCCGCAAAGCGGTGCATAGCAGGGTAGAAAAATTTTCTCAAGGACGCTCTAAAATTGTTGATGAAATCCGATCTGGTCGTCCTGTTGAGATTGCAACAGAAGCATCCGTGCAGCGGGTGGAGGAGATGATTAGAGGTGACAGGCGAGTAACGATAGACTCTGTAGCATCTGCAATATGGTGCTCACATGGTTCAGCATACAGCATAATGCATGATCGATTGAAATTTAAGAAAGTGTGCTCAAGGTGGGTGCCCATACAACTGAAGGAGGAACACAAAATGAACCGATTTGGCCTGTCCTTGCATCATCTCTGTCGATACGAAGATGAAGGAGAAGACATGCTGAACAGGATTGTTACTGGGGACGAATCATGGGTGCATCACTACCAGCCCGAATCAAAGCGTGCTTCAATGCAATGGAAACATCCTTCTTCGCCTTGTGTCCAAAAATTCAAGGTTACGCCATCAGCAGGGAAGGTTATGCTGACAGTGTTCTGGGATTGTCAAGGCGCGCTTTTAACCAGTTACAAGAAGAAAGGTGTCAATGTGAATTCTGAATCGTACCGTGAAGTTTTAGTCGATGCTTCATGATGCTATTCGAAGAAAACGTCCAGGACTGCTGACTAGAGGAGTGGTGCTTCTTCATGACAATGCCAGACCACGTACGGCTCGATTAACTCAGGAGAAAATTAACCAACTAAGGTGGGAAGCTCTGGAACATCCACCTTACAGCCCCGACTTAGCCCTTAGCAATTTCCACCTTTTTGGTCCACTGAAAACCCACCTTGGCGGGAGACATTTTGCGAATGACGCCTAAGTTGAATGTGAAATGAAAACGTGGTTTAGAAAACAGAGCACACAGTTCCGTGCAGCGGGTTTGGGAGGACTGATAAAATGATGGGTTAAGCGCATCAATGTTGGTGGAAATTATGTTGAGAATAAAGGGATAATGTATGTATAAAAATAAACTGGTTTAAAGTTGTTATCATATTTAGTTATTTTTCTACAGCCATTTGTGGCTTCCGTATTGACTTCCCCTCGTAGTATTGCTTTGCTACTCCAGCCTAATCTTGTCACACAAAAGGCCCTCGAACTATACTCCATCTCTTCGATTGCTATACCACACACATTTCGTGTGTCTTCTCTGTGTCCTTGGTGAGTCATTCAACAACGCCTCTAGCTCTCAAATCCCTGGCTTTTCCTTTCTTCTCTGTCGATAATTTTCTCAACATTCGTTCAAAAACTACATCTCCCTGCCTCCAGCTTCTGCAGCTTGTCATAACTCAGTGTCCAACAATTGCATCCCCACAGAAAACAGACTGCCCATAACCCTCCAGCGAGTCATTTTTGTGTTTGTGGTAATGTCTTTGTTTTTCGCCATGTTCTGCCAAGACTTGATAATACTGGTAATGATGTTGCCTTTTAAGAACTTAGTTTTTCTAGTGAAAGAGTTGATGAATGTAGAGATTATTGTATCCATTTCATCATGTGTATCTGCCCCCCCCTCTCTCTCTCTCTCTCTCTCTCTCTCTCTCTCTCTCTCTCTCTCTCTCTCTCTCTCTCTCTCTCTCTCTCTCTCTCTCTCGCAGACAGAGACAACAATAGAGAGAAGCGGAGATAGATATAGAGCGAGGGAGTGTAAGAGACATAGAGTGAGAGATTATGAGAGATAGGGAGAGATCGTGTGAGACTAGATGACAGAGAGAGAGGGGGAGGGGAGAGGCGTATGGAGAGGGGAAGTGAGAAGGGAAGAGATACAATCGTGACATTTATCCCCAATTCACTTGTTTCAGTTACACGCTGCGAGGGGAGTAGGGAGGTCGAGTGGGAAACAAGAAGTGGAAGGCAGAAATAGAGAGGAGTAGAGAAGGAAAGTAGCAGAACGTGGTTGTAGCAGGGAGAGCAGAAGTATGAGCGATGGAGAGAGAGAGAGAGAGAGAGAGAGAGAGAGAGTGAGAGAGAGAGAGAGAGAACGAAAGTAAGATAACGACGTAATCTGAGATATAGAAATACAATGGCGGAATTAGATAGTGGGAGTATAGGATTTTGATAAGAAGTTGAGGATAAAAAGCAGCGGATAGATAGGTTAGTAGAGAAGGAGGGAGATGGCGCGGGTGAGGGGTGAGAAGAGGCAGGGGGAATAGAATAGGAAGGGAGACTAATTTGTATCGTTATCTTTGAACGTTCATTATGATGGATGATGATGACCACGATGATGATGAGATGATGATGATGGTAGTGGTAGTTATGTTTGTAATAGTGAGGATGGTGGTCTGCGTCGTGATGATGATGATGATGATGATGGTGGCGATGGCGGTCTATGGAATAATGATGATGGTGATGGTGGTAATGATGACGATAATGATGACGATGACAATGATGGTGGTGATGATGCTGATGATGATGAAGATGAATGCAAAAACAAATGACAAGCGTAAACTGTTTACCGGGACATTATGATGAGGAATACACCGGAGCATTTAGTGACAACTGGCTAAATTGATGCAGCTAGAGCAGTGGTTCTAAACCGGTGGGAGAATTCTCCACGGGGGGGGGGGGGGGGGGGGGAGGTACGGTTTCCTTAGAGGGGGGAATTAAGATGATTTCAAGATCACGTTAATACAAGAACTGATTACTTGATATTGTTTTTCCCTCCATACCATACGGTTCTGTACTCCTCACTCTTCTCAAATTCGTTTTATAACGTAAGTAGACCTGCAAATCACTATTTATCTAGATGTCTACACTTTTTCTAGTATATGTTATTAAAATTAGCTTCAATAAAAGTCTTATGTTACGTATACTGTGTAGGGGTTGGGGGGGGGGGGGGGGGTAATCAGGAGGAAAGACGATTTGGGGGGGGGGGGGTATCAGGAGGAAAGACGAATGGGGGGGGGGGGGGGGTGGAAGTGTCACGGAACTCAGTCGGTCCACCTCGGGATTGTTTTTCGGCAAGGGAAGTGTCCGTTGAGACATTGGGCATTCGGGTGGAAATTTGCTGGTCAAAGGGAATGAACCAGTAAATTGACACAACCCGACCAGAGCCGTTGCTCGCCCTTGAAGAAGATTCCAGAACTTGGGTGGCGGAACCGGTGGGCAGACACTACGGACTGCACATGTCTGACACAGCCGCAGTCGATCGCCCAGGACAAAGAGTTCAGTTGGGAACGAAGTTTGGAAGGCAGTCGACATTTTGGCCAGTGCTAAGTGAGGGAGAGCAGACGCCAAGTGTCTTGACGGGTTTTGAAGAGCCCTGACATCATGTCCCGTTGCAGTGACAACAGCTCCCCTTTTCACAGTCGTGCTGTTTTGTTGAAGGTTCTACCTTGATGAGAGCAGAGCGACAAGTTGGTGACGAGTCCAATGATCCGGACTATGGCGAGTGCCAGCGTTAGCAGCTTATAAGCCCACCACCACAGAGAGAGGTACTTACCACCGAGAGTAACGTCACAGTATGGAGCCCAGCTGACTCATCGCCCACTTCACGTCTGATATACCAGGTTGTTCGCCATGACAGCACCATATTGCCTTGATCGTGGTTTCACCTGGGCAAGTTTCTGAATGTTGTTATTGTCCCAGTTGTGAACCTGACTGACTTCCTCGTGCCAGCTAGCTATGATGTCTTCGCTACCAAGCGCCTGGTACCATGTGGTGCCTGATATTGTGGAAGAACGGTTTTCTACGTTGACCTGTATCTACAGTGTCACGTTTCAGCGAGGGAAATATCTGTGCTGTGATATCTGCGCGATGAGTCAGATGATCGAAGCTGGTCGCATAGACTGTTGTGACTGCTACTACCATTGAGTGGAAGATCCACATCTCGCTAGACCAGCAGGGACATTTACACTTTCAGACTTTTTCAGAGAAAGGTCCTAGTTCCACCGCCACACGAGAGACAGTATTGTGCCTTATCCTAGTGTGGTCCAGACTTCAGTGACGTCATCCACCGGAGGTCCCAAGTACCAGTGAGTCGACTCGTCAGCCATCCTGTCTAAGGGGAGAAGCCTATACCTGGCTGGAGGCCTGAGATACTTGGTGAGCGTGTCCGACTTACCACATACAGTGTTGCCATTTTAGTGCTTTTCGCACTAAATTTAGTGCTTTTCCAAGTCATTTAGTGAGAAAAATTTGCTTTTAGCGCGACCGCGCAAATTTAGTGCTTCACAAAAAAAATATTGGTGCTTTTTTGGTGCTTTTTGGGGTGAGTAAAAATTATTTTAAAAATCATTTTGGAAACACTAAAAATCCGAATTTGAACTGAGGGAGTAAAACAGTCTTAGTACGTTACCGCGCAATATTCAATTAATTTAACTCCCTTTAATACGATTTAGCGAACGCCATCTTGCAGACAAGTCCAAACGTCAATACATTAGCTTGTCATCGAGTTCATAATTTTGTGGTGTCTACATTATCCTTTCATTTAAGCTAATTTGTGTTTCACCATGAGCAAGAAATATTGTCAACATTTCAGAGAACAGTTGCTCAGTGACATGATATTTCAAAAATGGTTGTTAAAAGTAGAAAGGGATAATACTAAGTGGTTTTGCAAATATTGCAAATGTTCCATTGCTGCCAGGTTAAATGATATTGAGAGGCACAAGAATACAACTAAACATCAGAAAGCCGAACAACCATTCAGTACACAAAGGCAAACAACAATTGCATTTGACAAACTGAAAGATGATGTCAAAGAAACAGAAGGATGCATGTCTTTGTTCATAGCTGGCCATTGTTCGCTTCGCGTTGTTGACCATTTAAGTGAACGCTGCAAGGTACACTTTGGTGACAGCAAAGGTTGCAAGAACTTTAAGCTTAGGAGAACTAAGTGCAGAGCAGTTATTTCAAATGTACTTGCACCATATTTCACAACAGACTTGACAGCTGATATTGGCAAAAATAAATACAGCTTATTGATTGATGAGAGCAATGACATTTCTGAAACTAAGCTACTTGGAGTAGCTATTAGGTACTATTCAGAGACAAGAAAGCAGTTTGTGGTTACTTACTTAGATTTAGTTGAACTGAGTGACTGCAACGCACAGGCAATATGCAATGCGTTAAAAGATTGTTTAAACAAGAATGGACTTGAGTTGCAAAGACTAGTTGCACTCGGCACTGACAATGCGTCTGTCATGACAGGTGTAAACAATGGAGTACATACAAAATTAAAATCCGAAGTTCCTCCTCTGGTACTAATTAGGTGTGTATGTCATTTCCTTCAGCTGGCAGTGTCACAGGCTGCAGCTGCTTGTCTGCCCAGGAACATAGAGTTCATGATTATAGAAACATATAACTGGTTTTCTCACTCAAGTCTTCGTCAAGCAAAGTACAGGGAGCTTTTTGCTTTAATAAATGATGTACAAAATCCGCTGAAGATTGTTCAATTAAGCCAGACACGATGGATGTCCATTCAGTCTGCCATTGTCAGAATATTGCAGCTGTGGGTCGAGCTCAGAACTTATTTTGATGTAGCAAGACTCAACGAGCGCTGCTATACAGCAGGACGTCTACATTCTATGTTTTTATGACATGAAAAACTAAGTGTATCTCATATTTCTCAAGCATATTCTCGGAGAAGTTCAAAGTGTGAATAAGAAATTCGAAGCAGATATACATGATCCGACAAAACTACTCAGCGATCTTGTCCAGCTCATTGATTCTATCAGTTCGAAGATTGCTATTCCTGTGAAAATAATAACAGAAAGTGATGCTATTCAAGATTATTTAGATCCTAATCCGAATCTAGGTTATGAGTTTCAGAAAGAAATAGCAGACTACAAGTTTCCCGATGAGAAGGAAATTCGTGGAAGGTGCATCCAATTTTTAATAGAGCTATTGACACAGCTGCATTTACGAACACCCGATAACGTTCGAGTATTCCAGTCCGTGTCATGTCTTAGTGGAAGTGAATGTCTACAGCCAATGAAGCCCTGTATATTGGATCTTGCTAAAATGTTTGTAGAAGATGCAGCTACTCTCACCCGCATCGATTTCCAGTGGAGAAAACTTCATCATATGCAGTGGACACAGACCTCTGACACACTTGGACTGTGGGCAGAAATAACCTCATACAGGGATGCCACCGGTGAAAATCCTTTCCAAGATCTTACAGATTTAGTTTTAACCTCATTTTACCTCATTCTAATGCGGACGTGAAGCGTATTTTCAGTCAGATGGGAGTTATAAAATCAAAATTGCGGAACAGACTGAGCATCAAAAGTTTGACAGCTGTTTTGACTATTAGATATGGAATGAAAAGATATGGCAAATGCTGTCATGAATATAGACTACCTAAGGATATTCTGCGAAATAATTGGATCACAGGAGGCAAATACATGTTCCTTTCAATCATCCTTCTCATCCTCACCATCGCAGGAGCAAACACAGCACTTGATCTCGAGGATGCGTACAATAGAGTTCGATATGATATTTTGATGACCGCACTGATCGAGAAGGGAGTCAATCCCTGGTTGGTGAACTGGATAGCAGCCGTCCTGCACTCTCGTCGGGTTGCTCTCCGTCTGGGCGCATGGACCTCAGAGCCACATATGTTAACCCCGGGACTGCCACAGGGATCTGCAGTCTCACCGGTGCTCTTTAATGTGTATACGAGCAAGATTGCAAACCTAGAAGCACCAGGGGTTGGAAGAATACTAACATTTGCAGATGATATTCTTGCAAATAGGCGAGATAGGGAGCAAACAGCCCAGGAGTTACAGGCGACAGTAGATAAAGTGATTGACTGGTGCACAGAAATGAGTGCTGTCATCCACCCGGAAAAGGCGGCTGTTTTGTGGTGCTCTCTGGACAACAGGATTGTAAGAGCTGATGTCCCAAGCCTCGCGATAGATGGTAGAAATGTCAGCAGAGAGAAGAAACTGAAGTATCTGGGGATCACATTTGACAGGAGCCTATCCTTCAAGGACCATGTGGGGACGGTCGTGACAAGATCTAAAAAGGGACTCAATGCACTTAAAACTATGGCTGCAATGGACATAGAGCAGAGAATGCTTTTCACACTATACCAGCACTTGATCCTCTCAGTAATTGATTATGGATTAGGTCTGCTCACTGTCTCAGAGAGTCAGCTGGTGAAGTTAGAGCGCATACAGAACGAAGCTATGCGGGTCATTCTGGGATGCACTAGAGACACCCCAGTAGTGTGTATGTGTTACATCCTTGGTCTGCCGACAGTTGCTGGTAGGCTCAAGGTGATGCAGGCGAAGGCATACCTCAGAGTAGCTGCAGACACAGACCACCCACTGCACGAGGCGCTGGACGCAGTTAAGGGTCAGCGACTGATAAGACGGAAATCATGGATGGCTCAGGCGGAGGATACGATCAGACAGGTGTGCCTCTTGGAGAACATTAGGCGTGGAGAGGAGTGGGTCTCGCTCTTCTCAAATTCGTTTTATAACGTAAGTAGACCTGCAAATCACTATTTATCTAGACATCTAGACTTGTTCTAGTATATTTTATTAAATTTAGCTTCCATAAAAGTCTTATTTTACGTATAATGTGTATGGGTCGGAGGGGGGGGGGGGGGAGGCTATAATTAGGAAATACGAATTGGGGGGGGGGAGAGAGAATGACATTCTGAACATAAGGTGAAGGGATGCATGGGATAAAATAAAGGTTGAGAACCACTAGTCAAGAGCAAGGGGAAGACATACAGATAAATTCATGGAAGGCTTGGAAACATGGCAAACACGGGACAAGAACACTCTGCTGATCTAAGTCGCTGAAGGTTGTGTGAGATGGCAAACCATTACCAACGCTTATCGGCAGGGCACATTTTGACGACAATGTCTTCATGTCACAAAATTACACTTCCAGTTATCGAATTCTTACATCAATAATATCATCACCCTGAAATCGAACAGAGTAAACTAATTCGACCATGTTGAAAACCTAGGTCCTAAAAGAAAGACCCGAAAATCGCAGTCAGCAGAGAGAGAGAGAGAGAGAGAGAGAGAGAGAGAGAGAGAGAGAGAGAGAGAGAGAGAGAGAGAGAGAGAGAGAGAGAGAGAGTTAGTGTGTGTGAAAGAAAAAGAGAGAGGGGGAGAGAGGGAGAGAATTGAGTACACGCATGTCATGTGACATGCTATTCCATATTTTTTCTGTATTCTCATCTTTCAAATTAGCATTTTCATTGCCGCTTTATTTTAACATGTACTATATGCACTGCGTATGTCATCATGCTTATGTCAATTCCGGGAATTATATTATTTATTGAAGGGCACCACTATTTCTTCGTTACACAATGTGTAGCATATTGTTTTCATTTACACAATTTTCACCCATCCCCCCCCCCTAAATTTTGTCCATTTTTGTGAGGATGCTCACGATAATCGTCAGTGCATATGTGTGTGTGAAGTGTGGGAGTTGTTGATATTAGATTTAGTGAGCATATGAGCCAGCGTGTATGTATCTAAATGTGTGAGTATGAGTGTGGGTGGATGGGTGGGTGTGTATATGTCTCTATGTGTGTGTGTTATATGTGTGTAGATGGATGGGTGGGTGTGTATATGTGTGTATGCGTGTCTAAGTGTGTATGTGGGTGTATTTGTGCATAGGCGTGTAAGTTTTTATATATATATATATATATATATATATATATATATATATATATATATATATATATATATATATATATATGGATGTGTGTGTGTGTGTATTTATATATGTGGGTGTATGTGGGTGTACGTGTATATATATATATATATATATATATATATATATATATATATATATATATATATATACGTATGTGTGTGATTGTGTGTGTGTGCTTGTGTGAGTATGTGTTGTGCTTTTTTGTGTGCTTTTGTGTGTAGGTGCGCGTATGCAAGTTATGTTTGTTTATATGTGTACATGCCTGTATGTGTGTACGTGTGTGTAAGTGTGTGTATGTGTGCGTATATATTGTGTAGGTTTGTATGTACATGTGTGTATGTGTCTATGTGTGTGTTTATATCTGTGTATGAGTGTGTATGTGTGTACGGGGGTGTATCTATATGTATGTGTATATGTGCTTATATGTGTGTATGTGTATATGTGTGTTTATGAAAGTATTTGAGTGTATGTATCAATGTATGTGTGTGTATGTATGTGTGCTTGTGTGTATATTTGACTATGGGGGCTGTGTGTGTGGGTGAGAAGGCGGATGTGTATCGGAGGGGTATATGTGGGTGGTGGGGTGTGTTTTTGGATGAGGAATGTGTTGATGGGTGAGGAATGTGTTGATGGGTGAGGATGTGTGTATAGGTGGGGAGATGTGTGTGTGTGTGAGTGTATGGGTGGTGAGATGTGTAGTTAAGGGATGTGTGATTGGGGTGTGGAGATCGGGGTGGAATGGTTGGCGAGTGGGTGGGTGGAGGATGTGGGAGATTGTGTGGTGGGTGATATGTGTGCAAGTGGGGGATGTGTGGGTGGGTTCGGGTTTTGTGTGTGGGTAAGTGCAGGATATGTGAGTTGGCGGGAATATGTGTGTGTGTGGGTGTTGGAAACGTGGTTGGGGGATGTGTGTTTGGCTGAGTGTTTGGGGGTGTGTGGGTGGGTGGTGGAGGTTACGTGGGTGGGTGAGTGTTGGTAGGTTATGGGATGGGTGGAGGATGTGTGTGTGGGTATGGATGGTTGGTTGCATGCATGTGTGCCTGGGTGTGTGGGTGGGGGATGTGTGGTGGGTAGGAGATGTGTGTGTGTGGGTAGGGAGATGATGTATGTGGGGGTGTGTTTGGGATGTGTTGGTTTGGAGATGCGTGGATGGATGGGGTCATGTATGTGCCTGTGGGTATGTGTGTGGTTGGGTGGTGAATGTGTGTGTCGGGGACACGCGGATGGATAGATGGGTGGGTGGGGGATTTGTCTCATAACATGGTAACATGCATTGTTTATGCTTACAACATTCATTTGACAATGTTTTTTTCCTATGTGAAATGCACTATGCACTGATGAACGAAAGATGAGTGATTGGAAGGGCCGAATGTAAGACGGGCCTGCGTGCCCAATTTGTTACCCTTCGAAAATAAAGTTCGTTCGTTCGTTCGTTCGTTCGTTCTCTCTCTCTCTCTCTCTCTCTCTCTCTCTCTCTCTCTCTCTCTCTCTCTCTCTCTCTCTCTCTCTCTCTCTCTCTCTCTCTCTCTCTCTGCCACATAACATGATAATATGCATTGTTTATGCTTACAACATTCACTTGACAATGTTTTTTTCTTTTCCTATGTGAATGTATCATGCACTGTTTATGAACGAAAGGTAAGTGATTGGAAGGGCCGAATGTAAGACGGGTCTACGTGCCCAATTTGTAACCCTTTTAAAATAAAGTTCAATTCAATTCAATTCAATTCTCTCTCTCTCTCTCTCTCTCTCTCTCTCTCTCTCTCTCTCTCTCTCCCTCCCTCTCTCTCTTTCTCTTTCTCTCTCTCTCTCTCTCTCTCTCTCTCTCTCTCTCTCTCTCTCTCTCTCGCTTTCTCTATCCCTGTCTCTCTCTTGGATGGATAGATGGGTGGGTGGGGGATTTGTCTCATAACATGGTAACATGCATTGTTTATGCTTACAACATTCATTTGACAATGTTTTTTTCCTATGTAAATGCACTATGCACTGATGAACGAAAGATGTGTGATTGGAAGGGCCGAATGTAAGACGGGCCTGCGTGCCCAATTTGTTACCCTTCGAAAATAAAGTTCGTTCGTTCGTTCGTTCGTTCGTTCTCTCTCTCTCTCTCTCTCTCTCTCTCTCTCTCTCTCTCTCTCTCTCTCTCTCTCTCTCTCTCTCTCTCTCTCTCTCTCTGCCACATAACATGATAATATGCATTGTTTATGCTTACAACATTCACTTGACAATGTTTTTTTCTTTTCCTATGTGAATGTATCATGCACTGTTTATGAACGAAAGGTAAGTGATTGGAAGGGCCGAATGTAAGACGGGTCTACGTGCCCAATTTGTAACCCTTTTAAAATAAAGTTCAATTCAATTCAATTCAATTCTCTCTCTCTCTCTCTCTCTCTCTCTCTCTCTCTCTCTCTCTCTCTCTCCCTCCCTCTCTCTCTTTCTCTTTCTCTCTCTCTCTCTCTCTCTCTCTCTCTCTCTCTCTCTCTCTCTCTCGCTTTCTCTATCCCTGTCTCTCTCTTGTTGTACTCTGACAGACTGCTGTTCGTTCAGCTCTGGACAGTATCCTCTCACTTGTATCAATGTTTATCTCTTGCTCACCTACCTGTGCTCTTTCTCCAGCATTATTTTTTTTTTTTTACAACAGTGCGAGTAAACACCTAATGCACTGATCAAATTCAACGTACATTTCTCAAAGGAAGTCAAGAAGATAAAAACAATATTGAAATAATTCTATGACAATGAATAACTAGAACTAACTCAGGGTAACCAAGTGTAGAGACATAAACAATCAGATCGAGCTAACTTACAAACATTGTAAGATGAAAAAAAAAAAAAAATAAAAAATAAATAAATAAAGAATGAAAAGGAACCATCTTTTCTCTGAAGTTTATCCAGATTCAATAATTCAAACAAAGACACTGGGTTCTTTTTTCACACTTGCTTTTTTTTTTTTGCATCTATTTTTGCCCCATTTAATGCTTGGCTTAAGCAACAGGTCGCGCACAACGTCATTGGTTCCTGGTATTATCAAGAAGCTGGCAGAGATATCGATTGAGCAAATAGTGACACGAAACTCTCTCTAACTGCAACATGGGCGCCTATGGCTTCTTTTCTGCTGTCGGCAAGGGATGAGTGTTAATTCTTTCTTTCTTTCTTTCTGTCTTTCTTTCTGTCTTTCTTTCTTTCGTTCTTTCTTTCTTTCTTTCTTTCTTTTTTTCTGTTGTTTCTTTCTTTCTTTCTTTCTTTCTTTGTTTCTTTCTTTCTTTTTTCTTTCTTTCTTTTTTCTTTCTTTCTTTCCTTCTATTTTTCTTTCTTTCTTTCTTTTCTTCTTTCTTTCTTTCTTTCTTTTCTTCTTTCTTTATTTCTTCCTTTCTCTCTTTTTTCCCTTTCTTTTTTAACTTCTTACTTCCTTTCATCATTGCTTTCTCGTTTCTTTCTTTCTTTCTTTCTTTCTTGATTTCTTTCTGTTCTTCCTACGTTCTTTCTTTCTTTCTTTCTTCCTTCTCTTACTTTTTCTTATGTTCCTTTTCATTGTTAACTATTCTTTTTCCGCTTTCTCCGCATTTGCTATTTACTATTTGCTTAATCATTCCATAAGATCTATCATCTACATGGCTTTTTTTTAACTTTTAATCACTAACTTGTTTCTTTCATTGTTATCTTCTATCTCGTCTAATCAATTTTTCCCCATTCATTTTTTCTCATTTTTTCATCTCTTCCTTCATAATCTTCCCTTTCATTTCTTTCATTTTTAATTTCTTCAAAGTTCTTATCATTCATATCTATCATCTCATCATTATCATGTCCATTTTTTCACAAGCTTGGCAATTCCCCCATCTCAGATCCCATTTTTTGGATCATAGTCTGTGATCTTGTTTAGTGTATTTACTAACGTTTAAACCATAGAGGTACTTTTTTTGTACGGGTTTTATTTTTTAGCTTGCAGTGTTTAAATATCTCCAACTTTTGTATTCATTTAAATTAATGCAAGGATATAAAAAACCACAAAAACTTGGACCGGCAATATTATTTAAACACAAAGCATTAAACATACACCCATCGTCAAATACTAATAAGTTACCCTCACCATGCTCCAGTGTAAAATTTCTCCTCATAACATCATCATCATCACAAGCGTTGGTAATTGTGTTCCATCTCACACGATCATCATTCTTGGATCAAGTCTGTGATCTTGTCCCGTATTTGCCACGTGACCAAGCCTTCCAGGTACTTATATACAGGGTGTATTTTTAATAGCTGAGCAGTGTTTGAAAATATTGCCGGTCCAAGTTTTGTATTCACCCTCTGTAAAGTTCCTGCAACATAATAAGGTAACTACAAAACTTGGACCGGCAATATTTTCAAATACTGCACAGTCATTAAACATACACCCTGTATCTGTCTTCCTCTTCCCCAATACTAATAAGCTTAGCCAGTTGTCACTAAATGCTCCAGTGTATTCCTACTCATAACGTCGTCATAAACCGTTTACGCTTTTCAATTGTTTGTTTCAGGACTTGCTCCTTTTTGTTTTGTGTTGTTTCGTTTTGTTCGCTGTCTTGGAATTCAAGCGTAGTCCATACATCGGCTACTATTTCTAGTGCACTTGACTAATATTTTTCTTGTAGATTAGCTTTCCCTATTACCAGTATACCTCCCCATCAGGCGAACGCCCTTCGACTTCAGTGGTACTTGTAATGTACAGCCCCAAAGTCAAGGATAAGAAGTCAACAGTTTATTCCAAATGACCGGCGATGGGGTTGAACCCATCAATCTCGGCATTAGCACACCAGATGTTTAAGAACGGAATCTCTTATCTCTTCTGTCACGCTGACCTCCTTTCATTGGTCTTTATGTCCATCCGTGGTGTTGTTTACATTTTCCTCAGACATGAAGACAGTACCAAATCAAAACAAGAACCAGCATTTACTAGTACATGTCCTCCCTCCACAAGTGGCGTAATGTGGATTGTAGTTCTCATTTGAACTGTATAGTGAAGCCTTTGTCTTGAATATACAAGCACATTCCATAAACAAACACGAATGTATTGTTTGCTGCTCACAGAAGTAGAAGAAAGAAGTTGAGGCCTGACAAGACAACTTAACAATTTAAAGCTATAGTTACCGACCGGGATTCCAATCTGTCATCTCCAAATGACGACAAGGCCTCGCTGTTCGAACAAGTGTACTTCGACGCATGACCAACAAGACACCCATATAAAAAGGTGTCTTCATTAGTCAGGTCTATCATTCACATGACCCCACAACCATGAAATATGGACAGAATTCATATCTAACCATTAAAATAGCACTATATGTCTCATAATTTTATATTAAACCAGCATATGTCAAATAACAAACACACAACCACATTCCATAACCTTTTACGAGCTTTTATTTCATTAGATCAATCAGACCGATGATCGTTGCTGACTCATTTGATCATACTCCTACACTATCTCTCTCCGTAATTTACTTCATCCCAGCATCAATCTATTTTTTCCCCAAAGCCCATGCTCGTTTGAAAGATGTAGTCTTTTTTTCCTGGCCGTCTCCCTTTAGTCGTCTTCGTCTGCTGCCTTCCATCTCCCAAAGGAGTATACAATCGCTCGCTCATAAACTTCTTGTGCGCTGATAACGAAGTATTTAGTTCATTTCATACACCGGTTTGTTTGACTTAAACATTGACGTTCCTTCAGAAAGATGGGACAAACATTTTTTTTTTTGCATATCCCATTTACAGGACATCGCTGTCAACACCAGCATTTTACTGCCGTTGTTGATGTCTTGGAAATTTTTACATACAGTAGTTTGCCATTGCTTTCTGAACCACCGGCTCCCATACCAACAGGTTAAAGCCCCAGCGCTACACGGTCTGTTGCCAAATCGGTCGCCGCCGCGTTTCGAACGCGTCGTAAGCGGCTCAAGAATTGCGTTCGCAAGCCTTGTGGTCACGGAGACCGGAAAGTATAAACTACTGAATGTAAAATTGTCTTTAAAATCAACCTGAGGTTAATAGCAATGCCCTGCAACGGACAAGCAATATTTATCTAACCGCAAGTCGTGTGTAGACGTTATTATGATTGGTCAGTTTTTGCAGCTCAAATTTTATAGAAGAAGTAGCCAGTATCACCTCAACCTTGCATTGTTGCTTCTTACGGCATGCATGGTATGTTACTGTGGTCTTTTTCTTCACGTCCATTGGTGCTTGTCCATCAAGAATAAAGATGACCATTCATTTCATCCAGTGGGGTTGAAAGTTTGGAGCGATGAGTTCTACGATGGCTGGTAAGGCCTCTTTTGGCTCAAAATGTTCTTTGACAATGTGGACAAAAAATACTTGACGTTCCAGGAGGAGGATCTCCTACTGTGATATTTTTGTGTGTCCTGTCTTAATTTCGCAACTCTTTCAGTCCTCTTTGCTTCATAAGTGACTGCACTCTTGCATGATGTATGTCATAAATTTCTATCTTTGGCAGCAGTCTCCCGAGTGTCGTGATATCAATGCCATTATGAGCCCCAGTAACAGACATTCCTCTTCCTCCCTTGCCTCTACTAATTTCAGAAACTGATTTCACTGTCTGATAGTGTGGTCAGGTCTAGGCTACAGTTAGTTACAGATCCTTTACAGACGTCGCAATCAACAGCAGTAATTTTTCGGCTGTTCATGAACTTTTGGCAAGTTTACATTCAGTAGTTTGCCATTGCTTTCTGAAACACGGGCACCCATACCTTTGTATGAGAAACCAACGCAAGGCGGTCTGCTGCCAAAACGCCTGCAACTGTGTTTCGAAGGCGATATGCGGAATTACGAATTGCATTCGTAACACCTTCCCCACTGAACCGACTGAAGCCAGGGTATTCTTAACTGTTTGTATGATGCTCAAGGTCTCCAATGAGTGTCAGAATGTCTAAATGTGATCTATTTTCTATCTAGCTTATTCGCTCGCCTGCCGGCACGGTGTTCATGAGTTTGAGTCGTATCACGGTGGAGTCTTACTTTTACACTTGACCTAGGGTGGTCGACCAAGACTAATATGTTAGTTAGTTAGTTAGTCGACAGACCATCCTTGCACATCGAACCATTCACTCCATAAGTGCTCGGATCCCCTCTTCAGTGATTTTCGCAACATGTAACGGCTAACGACACCAGTTCTGTGTTGGTTTATTAATCTTCTTTGGCTTCCTGCGTAGATTTCTTATTTGGCCACACCTTTTTTAATTTGCTGTTCTCGCAGTCTGACCATGGTTGTAGATTCATAGTCATCACTTGGTTCTTGCGAACGGCTTTCTTCTCTTACGTTACAGAAGCATTCAGAATGTCAGCCTGGTCCATGGCGCGTCCGCCCACTACAGTAGCCTTACATGCGAGCTTGTCAGCCCGCTAATTTCCCTGTACACCCGTATGCCCTGACACGACAATGAAAACTAATCTTTGCCAACCGAGATAGTTCCAGAGACAGCAACCATTCTTTTCGGATCCACCCCATGTCTAACTTATTGAGCATGCTCATTGAGTCGCTAAGGAAACATGCCCTAGTGAATGTTTGTGTCTCGAGCCGTGTTATTGCTTTAGTTACTGCCATGACTTCCATAGTCAGACTACTTATGGTCAAAGCAAAAGCACCAGAATCTTCCTTCACAATTCTCCCTCCGGCCTGAGCCGTAAGTAAATACCCATGAACTTCTTACTTGTCGAACGACCGACCCATCTGTGTAAATTGACCAAGATTAATATGGGTCCCAGAAAATGTCTTGGGAAGTAAAGACACCGGTGTAATACTGACCACATCCCCAACCGAGAGCCCATTTGTCTATAAACTATATGGGTCAAAAACCATGTACCTCATCTTCATCACCCAGTGCGTTGCCGGCTGGCGTGGGAGATCATTTGTCTCTATAAATTACGATCTCCGACGTCATGGATCAATTCGTGTGTTGACTCCTTTCCGTGCTATGATACAAGATTGCCAAGAATCGTCTCACGCTGTCTTCCTCTATCTCTCTTTCCACAAATCTTTCCGGTTGTCACAACATGTTCCAGTTCTTGTCTTCTCATAACGTTTCCAAACATCGATCACTGCCTCTTTCTGGTGTTTGTGATATGTTGTCTTTGCAACTCAGCTTCTCTTAAAACGTTCTTAATGCTCATTTTGGCTGTGAAATTAATTTTCAGCATTCTTCTATAAATCCACATCTCCAAGGCCTCCAAGACTTTCATGCGCCTAATATATGAATAAGTGTATTTAACTTACTTGCTTATTCTGCGATAACACCATATCTCAAAAACTTCGAGAATATATTGACCTCTTTTCTTTAAAGTCCATGTTTCAGTGATGTGGACCAGATAATTATAAGTTCGCTTAGTTCAGTATAGAAGTTACTTTTTGTGCGGGATGTTTGTTTCTCATCAAAACGCTTTTTTCTTGATCTTGTTTGTATTCTTTGATCTTACTTCAGCTTCGCATGTAACATCTAATGTAATTATCTGGCCCAGATTAAGAAAGTTTTGTATTTGTATTGAATGCTGTGTCATTAGATGTATAGTTCTAGATTTCTATGGCAATTACCATAACCTTTCTCATGCTAGGTTAGTATGGTTGCTATGGAGTTACGCCTATAATGATATGTCGGACAAGGGCTCTATGACTGCGTTCATCGTCCGCTAGTGTGATGGTAAGACTGTAGATTGTATTTACCTGTATTATAGATTGAAGTTACCAGTATCAAAGGCTGTATTTACCGATATCATAGATTGTATTTACCATTATCATAGAATGTATTTACCTGTATGATAGATTGTATTTACCTGTATCATAGATTGTATTTACCTGTATCATAGATTGTATTTACCTATATCATATATTGTATTTACCAGTATCATATAATGTATTTACCTGTATCATAGACTGCATTTACCTGTATCATGGAATGTATTTACCTGTATCACAGATTGTAATTACCAGTGTCACAGACTGTATGTACCGGTATCATAATTTGTATTAACCTGTATCATAGATTGTATTTACCTGTATCATAGAATGTATTTACCTGTATCATAGAATGTATTTACCTGTATCATAGAATGTATTTACCTGTATCATAGAATGTATTTACCTGTATCATAGAATGTATTTACCTGTATCATAGAATGTATTTACCTGTATCATAGAATGTATTTACCTGTATCATAGAATGTATTTACCTGTATCATAGAATGTATTTACCTGTATCATAGAATGTATTTACCTGTATCATAGAATGTATTTACCAGTATCATAGGTTGTATTTACCTGTATCATAGAATGTATTTACCAGTATCATAGGTTGTATTTACCTGTATCATAGACTATATTTACCTGTATCATATAATGTTTATACTTCACCTCGACACCGCAAGGTACAAGAGGAACATGATGAGATGGGATGAGATAGAATGTATTTGCCTGTAGTAAAGATTGTAATTACCAGTATCACATATTGTATTTACCGGTAACATAGATTTCTATTTACATGTATCATAGATTGTATTTGCCTTATTATAGAATGTATTTATTTGTATCATAGATTGTATTTACCTGTATCATAAGTTGTATTTACCTGTATCATAGGCTATATTTATCTATATCATAGATTGTTTTTATCTGTATCATAGATTGTATTGACCTGTATCATGGATTGTATTTACTTGTATTATAGGCTGTATTTACTCTATTATAGACTGTATTTACCTATTGCATGTATTGTATTGACCTGTATCATAGATTGTATCTACCTACATAACATATTGTATTTACATGTAACAGTGATTGTATTTACATGTATCATAGACTGTATTTACTTGTATCATAGACTGTATTTACCTGTATCATAGATTGTATTGACCTGTATCATAGATTGTATTTACCTGTATCATATATTGTATTTACCTGTACCATAGATTGTATTTACCTGTATCATATATTGTATTTACCTGTATCATATATTGTATTTACCTGTATCATAGATTGTATTTACCTGTATCATAAAATGTATTTACCTGTATGATAATCTGTATTTGCCTGTATGATAGACTGTATTTACCTGTATCATTAAGTGCATTTACCTATATTATATATTCTATTTACCTGTATCATAGATTGTATTTACATGTATGATAGAATGTATTTACATGTATATAGATTGTAGTTACCTGTACCATATAATGTATTTACCTGTATCACATATTGTAACTACCAGTATCATAGGCTGTAGTGATTGGTTTATATTGATTATTCTGTTCCTTCAATGACAGTTCATCATCTACAAACATTTACTTGTATGTGTTTCGAAGCATTTCTTCTATGGGTATGTAATGCGATAGGTCCATCACCTTGTGCAGACCTGGGAACATGGAGGCCAGTCTCCCCCTCATTGCAGCAGGCGACGAGCGTCTGCAACGAACCCGCGTTCGATCATGCTCAAGACATTATCAGCGAGGTTCCTTATCAAGATCGTTAAGGCGCCCGCTATTGCACTAATTGGAAAGAAGTTGTCCCGTAACAATTTCTTGCATGGGTCTGTGGGTGATAGCACCATCACATTATGTAGGTCTGAGAGCAAGGAGGGGCAGGCGGCCGTTTTTTCCCCTCACTTTGACTAGCGACGAGCTCAAGGGTCCAACCCGCGCCCAACCGCGAAATGACATTCCCAGCGCAGCTTGCTCTCAACTTCGCTAGCTTAGCTAACCACCAATGTTAATCCATATATTTTCACTCCCTCCATCTATCACCTTATCCGAATGAGAATTAACTATTCCTGGTGGTAATAAACATCCTTGATCCGCTCCTTTTCTGAATCTGCCACTTCTTATTTCTTCTTCCAGTTTTATATTGGCTATTTTGTTTTCGTGAAAATTAATAATCAGTTTATTAATTGCCTTTTCTATTTCGGTGTTTTCCAAAATTAGAAAAATGTGTTCCTTGACACACTGTCAAATATATTTTTGTAATTAATAAAGCAAATAAAGAGAGGTCTAATGTTTTGTTTTGTTTTCCAGTCATTCCTTCTGCTAGAAACCTCCGTGTTTTGTGTCTTCGGTACCGCTGTCGTTGGGGAGTCTAAACTGTCACACGATCTCTCTAGTGCGCTGTAACGAAATTAGTTACGAACGCAAATCGCAATCCCGTATACCGCGCTCGAAATACAGCTGCGGGAGACTTAGAAGTAGATCGCCTAGCGCTGGTTTTCATACAATGATGTGAGTTCCGATACTTCAGTAAGCAATTGCAAAGTATTGAACACACATTTGCCAAGACATCGCAAACGGCTGTGGTTGGCTGTGACGTCCCATAAGGGATATGCAACTAACTAACTCTCTGGTTATTGATTATACTTTTGATTATTGTTCAGAAGTATTTTGGAGACGCGATTTTAAATATATCGTGTGATATTTATTTTACTCCACTTCACTGGGCTATCTATTCTTTATCATATCAACATTTCTTAATGTAAACATTGAAGTCATAAACTATACACTGTTTGATGTATTGCCTGTCATAATTTGTTGCACTTTGTCAGGTGCATACTGCAGTTATATAGCATATGAAGGGGACAGATTAATTATATTTTGGCTGAAATGCTTAATACATTGTTAAGACTGTTCGAATATGAAGCATGTGTTATCTGCATGGTGTTCGCTGATTCACAATACAGTCGTTCTGTTTGCACAGAACTGCTTGGAAACACTTAATTGCTGAAGATTCAGCATATTTGAGAAGGCGTGTATTGTATGTCGAATTCAATATACGTAACGCTTTGTTTTGCCAACTTTATGACCGCAATTTTCTTTAATTTTTAGAGATTGTAGTAGTGTTTTTTTTTTAAACTTTAAAAAAAAAATTGATTTTCTAGACTCACACCGTTTTAGTAACATTAATATAGTCACAGTTGTTTAGCGACTTTCAAATCTGCGTAACTACTTTGGGATTTTCAAATGTACAACGCATTTACTTTTTTGTATATGTAAATAGCTAATTAGTAAAAGTTAGTTGCATATCCTTTGCAGGATGTTTGCAGCCAACACCAGCATGTGTTGCTGATGTTGATGTCTTGGCAAGTTTACTTTCAGTAGTTTGCAATCGCTTACTGAACGACCGGTACGCATACCATTTCGTAAAACAATAAAACAGGGCAACGCGGTCTGCTGCCAAGTCGCAAGCAAGTGTGTTTCGAACTCGGGTACACGGGATCACGAACCGGTCCGCAACCCCTTCGCCACGGAGGTCGGCTAATAACTAGTTTGTCATCAATAAATGTACAAATGAAATATTTCTACAAGAAACAAATGAAAACCTTAAACTAGTTAGAGAAATTATATGTAGACAGGTATGAATATTGAAACACATTTTGAACAGTATGATAAACAACTATCAAATGAAAAACATTTCGTGCAATAAGTCCTTGACAGTTAGAAAGAGAGTTCTTGCATGTTACATAGAACCAAGTTTAACATACGGCTGTAAATCCTGGACAATTAGTAAACAGGCGAAAAAAAATCCATGGAAGCCTTGGAGATGTAGTTTTATAGAAGAATGCTGAAAATTAGTTGGACAGCTAACATGAGCCATCTGGACATTTTAAGGGAAGCCACGTTGCAAACACAACTTATCACAAACATCAGAAAGAGGTAGTTATCGTTTCTTGGCCACGTTATGAGAAGACAAAAACTGGAACATGTCGTACAACTGGAAAGATTTTCGGAAAGATACAGGAAGACAGCGCGAGAAGATTCTTGACAGTCTTGTCTCATGGCACGGAAGGGATTCAACACACGAATTGATCCATGCCGCCGGCGGTAGCAATTTGTGGAGAGACATGATCGCCCACGCTAAACGGCAAGACACTGGGTGATGATGATGATGATAATGGAAAATATTACGGCAACAGGTAAACTTAATTGTAAAAGAGCAGGTGAAAGACAGAGATAAATTCCTGGGCTGCTTGGCCATTGATACAAGAAGGACAGAATCGTAGGCCTGGTCAAAGAATAGGGTAATCCTATGAGATGTCGAACCATATCCGCCAACGCTTATCGACACGACACATGATGAATAATATGCTGACCTTTCCTGTCCAGTCACACATTGGTTGTAGACACGTTTATCTGCCCGTATTGAAATGTCTATAATACTGACTGTCAGACACTGTGACTATTCTGGTGACTGGAGCAACCTCTAGCCACCTCAAAGCCGCAGTGGTCGCAGTCACCTCCATTCTAGAGTGGAAGTGGTAAACTATCTTCTAGAGTAGAACCTTGGGTTGTGTAATCTGGTTTGTTAATTGGGTGGTAACTGGATAACCCTTGATAAAAACAGCAGTCGCTAGATACGATCAATACCGCGTCTGCAAACACTCACGGACAATTACTATCAAATTAAACCGTCCTACAAATTGTTCTATTCACATCCCAGCTGTTTCTTCAGTACACTAATCTCTCCCATACCACGCCATCAGTTTTGAATGTGTTTATCGTTATACTGGGTACAACGCCAGTGTTTTTACTCTTCTAATTACGTCATCGTCATCTTACGAGTAAAATGTCTTGCCAAGCTGGCAGAGGCGTTCATTTCTCTCCACCAGTCTCGGTTTATGGTATTCTGGATCAACTCTGCTGATGATATTCCTCCATGCCACCGTCTCAGTCCATCCAGTATCATTTCTCTTGGTCTGCTCCCGCCTCTCTTCCTTTGATATTTCCAGTCGTCACCATGTTCTCCAGTGCCTCTCTTCTCATTACACGACCAAATAAAGCTGTTTGTCTCATTCTTATGACATAGGGAAAACCTTAATTTGTTACAAACTGGAATTAGTGATTTTTTAAGTGATTCATTCATTGTATAGATTCAGTGTAAAACAAAAAGTAGGTGTGGACCAAATAAAAATTAACGACGGAAAATAAGAAGTATGTGTGTGTCACAGTTATGACTTAACAGTTATTAGCATGGTAGCAGACATGTATTATAACGCAATGACTACATTTTGGAGATATATATAAGCCTATGGCAGATAAAGGAAGTCGCTCCAAATGACGACAGTTGTCTAGTGTGTCTTCGAATTCTTTCGTATACTTCTAAGAGCGCCAACCAGTACATGTCTATGAGCGGACACAAATAATCAGTTTGTCAAGTGCACGGTTCTGTTTCGAAGGGGTTACGAATGCAATTCGTAATCCCGCATACCGCGTTCGAAACACAGTTGCGGGTTATTAGGCAGCAGAACACCTTTCGTTGGTTTCCATGCAATGGTATGAGTGCCGGTCGTTCAGAAAGCAATGGCAAACTACTCGTACTGAACATAAACTTGCCCAGGAATCACAAACAGTTAACATATACTGGGGTTGACTGCTACGTCCTGCAAAGGATATTCCTCAACTGTAACTTAACAAGTGCACAACTGCAATCACTTTGTGCCAATCGGGAACGGAGTTTCTTCTTAACTGATGTTGATTAAAAATAAATGCGTTGACAGTTCTTAATGGACCAGTGTGTATGTTGAGATATTCACAAAGGAATGGCGAAATATTCTGGAATGTTCCATCTTAGCACAATGGAAATGCATGTGTCCTCTTTACAAACTTATGTTCCATCTTAGCACAATGGAATGTTCCATCTTAGCACATGTGAATGCATGTGTCCTCTTAGCACAATGGGATGTTCCATCTTAGCACAATGGGAATGCATGTGTCCTCTTTACGAACTTATGTTCTATCTTAATACAATGAAATGTTCCATATTAGCACAATGGGAATGCATGTGTCCTCTTTACAAACTTATGTTCCATCTTAGCACAATGAGAATGCATGTGTCCTCTTTACAAACTTATGTTCCATCTTAGCACAATGGGTATGCTTGTGTCCTCTTTACAAACTTATGTTTGTGTTTGAATGAATCTTTTATTTGGCGCCCTGTCCTAAGTGTGTCTATTATGTGTCTAGTTCTAGACAACGACGTATGATATTAGGTGGCCATTGCTCTTTCCTTCCCAGGCAATTCCAAGAAAATTATGAAAATTCCCTGTTACCATTGTATTTAGGCTGGGTCGACACTCAGAGCCGTACTAGTTGGAAATAAATTAATCCCATCTCTTTCAACGGATTGAACCTGGGCCAATTTCTTGACAGGCAAGAGCAATAACCGAAATACCACCGCGACTACAGCCTGTAGAGATACATATATAAACTACCCACTATGTCTTGCGACTCATGTCTGCAGAGACACATAACACACCCCTTAAGGTTAAATGTCAGAAAAACGATTCATTCCAACGCAAAAATAAGTAAATTCGAAAAGTGCACACAGTCACAATGTGCCAGTCGGGAATATCCCAGCACCTTTCTCCGTCCCTTTGTGAATATGTCTACAGACACTGGTCCATTAAGGACTGCCAACGCATTTATCTTCATTTATTTTAAATTGACATCAGTCAAAAAGAAGTCGTTGCGATAAGCTGTATGTCTTCTTGTAAGATATTGTGTCTGACAGCTTCGTTGCTTCAGTGATGCAGCTAGCTTTAATGGTATTGAGGGTTATGTCCGTGGGTATTATGTTGGGTTTAAATACCATGTCTCGGCGGACCAAAGCTTTGTCTTGCCTTGACATAGAAGCTTAGTTAGTTAGTCGCGGTTCCAACTTCACGGAAAAGGGTTGCCCCATCATGCTTCGTTCCTGTGCCAGTGAATGTCACACAAAATGCTCGTCACTGTCCCATGTGAAAAGTGGAACAGACAGTTATTTCGACAAACGAACAGCCTGCACATAGAAGTGAAAGACTCAAAGAAATGCAATTGCATATTTTTCTGTATAAATGTGAGATTATAGCACCAGGTGGTGGATGAATCTGGGAAGCAGCTGACAGATAATTGTTGGTTATGGTCTCAAGTTTCATGACGGTAGGCAGAGATCTCTGTATAGAGACACTGGCTGCAGTCACCGACCAGTATGTCACTGCCAAGTAGGAAATCAATGCTAAACTACCTTCTTTGCAGATGCCTCACATACAATGTCTGTTTACAATCTTTGTTGATCGAGGTGGGGAAAACAGAGTTTAAGTGCTATGTTGTGCCAATCCTGGTGCACGGAAGCTAATCATGGACAGTTAGCAGACAAGGCGGAAGTATTTGGAAGCTGTGGGTGTGTGGTTTTATCGAAGAACGGTGAGAACACCGTGGACCGTTAGAAAAAGCAAAGAAGATATCGGGACAGAAGTTGACGCTCACAGAGAACTGGTTACTAGAGAAGGTCTATAAACTCTATGGGCATGGAGAAACGTGAAGTATGTCATCCAAAGTGAAAGTCTGAGGGGAGGAGAAGAGGAGAATCCCAAGGGAGAAGATACTGGACATTGTGATATTATGTCATTGAGAGACATTGGTATCAGAAATGAATGGCACCGCAGGAGACAGAAGACTGTTGAAAGCCATGGCCTCCAACCGGATCTGCAAAAATTCTGTTTCTATCTATGTTAGTAGTCTAAACCTAATGCTTCTAATGATTTTACCATCCCGTTTATACAGGTGTTTTGATCTTCTACGTGTGCTTTCGTCTGTTCCCTATAGCATGCTTTCGAGGCAGTGTGTAATATCATTGTATGTTGCGATAGTGCAGTGGATATCACGTTCGCATGCCGGCTCATCGGTTATGTGTTCGAATCTTCATCAATGCTGGGTTTTGTTTTATTTTTCATTGACTTATGCTTTCACTTTAACTGATTCAGTGACCAAAAAAGTGAGTTTGGACCAAACAGAGATTGATGGCAGAAAATGAGAAGTAGGTGTGTGTCACAATAATGATGTAAACATTGTTACATTGGTAGGAGATATATTGTATTATATATGAAATTAAAGACGATTGCACAAGGAACATGTTGGTATTGCTACTATTACTATAGGTTAGAAATATAATAATAATATTAACAGATGGTGTTTAAAAAAAAAAAGAAAGAAAGAAAACATGGGTGACAATTACGTGACGTTTTCACTTACCAAGGCACTACATCTTAATCTCTGATGATAATCCAATGAAATTTACTGAATAATGATAAATACACTACTTTTCCTCACGAATATCACAAGAACTGCTCCATAACACCAATAAAACACATGTAAGGAATGATATTTTGAAGAGCAGCATTTTCACATAAAATGGAAAATTCTGCAATACTACACAAAGCTTAGATATTTTTTTTCTCTCGTGGGCTTTTTTAAATGACAGACTTTCTTCCGGTGTGAAATGTCATTTACAGAGTATTAAAATTAAGGAAGATACGCGAAATGAAAAAAAAAAATAACAAACTGTCAAGAATTTGTCACTAATTTGGCACTCCATTGTCGAGACCTTTTGTCACTGAAGTGGCGCTCGACACTGAATCAGTTTTAAAAATGGTTTTTTTTTTTTTTTTAGCATATCCTTTTACAGGACTTAGCTGTCAACACCAGCATCTTTCAGCTGTATGTTGATCTCTTGGCAAGGTTACGCTCAGTAGTTTGCCATTGCTTTCTGAGCGGCCGGCTCAGTATCCCGCAAGCCACGAGCGGGGGTCGAACCGCCTCATCTCTCGCTCCGCTACGAGACTCTGCGTGATAAACGGGATTACAGAGAGAAAGTGTTGTAACCCCACAGCCAGAGAGACCGGCAATGGGAGTAAAAATGGGGTACCAGGTTAATTTTCAGGGAAATAGGGCGATTGGCGTTATATTAACCACTTCGCCCATCGTATACCGATTGGTCTACAAATAGTGGACTAGCCCCGTGTAAACAATGCTCATTTGTGCCCGAAAATTGGTCCTTTCCTTTTATTTATTCATTCAGTAGCACGTCCTTTGCAGAACCTCGCTCCCATAACAACCTTCCGGAAAACCTCTCGATCATGAGCAAGATGTCCCGCGTCTGATACACCCATCTGGAGATCACATGCCACATCCTGCACCCATCTTATCTTTCGCCTTCTTCTTCCTCTCTTCCCGGGCTTATACCCCTCAATTATTTTTCTCTCCAAACTTTTATGACGTTTCAAGTGACCAAACTATTTCAATTTTCTTTGTTTTATCGTCTTTAGTAGCCAACTTTCTTCAATATTCAGACCTTATTGTGTGCATGCATTTGTTGTTTTTCTGTATCCAATATATTCTTAGAAACTGCCCATAAAATTTATATTTAAAGGCATGTATGCGCTGTTCAGTTTGTTTAATAAGTGTCAAGGTCTCACAGGCGTAGGTTGCAATGTGAAAGATGCACGCTCGTATAAATCTGGGTTGACTTCAACGTCCTATAAAGGACTAACGTAACTTTTATTTCACACCAAACATTTGTAGATTTGTACATGATTGGCTGAATTTTGCAGCTAAAGATTTCTTCGGGATGTGTTAGCCAGCTTCTTGCCAACTCTCCTTACTCGTCTCTTGTGACATGAATGGTAGTACACAGTGTTGATATTCTTTGCTTCCCTTATGGACCTGTGGTAACAGATGGCCGATATATTCTACGACTCTTATATAATCTCATTTATAAATACATTTAAAAGCAACAGGGGTAATTTCTTCTTCTTTATCTGATTCAATGCCGAAGGAGAACATATCGCCAGAGATTACCTCCTATTAGGACAGAAGAATGACATATCGCCATGCTATGGTAATTGTGTTATTTGTTTAGTTTCGTGATATCTTCTGCAGTTTTAATGATCGGTGAACGTAAATTTACATTATAACACTTGTTTATTTGATTGTGCAGCATGTTTGATCCAAACCAAGTTGTTGTTTTTTTTTTGGCACTGAATCAGCATAAAAGAGTATTGAAAGTACTCGACTCTATAGCACTTAGCAGCTGCAGTATATACAATGAGGTATGTCTCGGTTTTAAATGATGAGGTAATTATTTATGTGTTAAAATATTTTGCATTTTCTTTGGCCATTATATCAGCAAAATGACAGCTCTTCATATAATCTAACCTTATCTTGAGTCCGTTCATAACATTCATTTCCGTTCAAACGGAAATTTCTTGAATCAATTTACAAAACTGAATTTGGGTCGATCAGCTTACATATATAGAACCTTAACTATTAAGCCAGTTTTAGTAGATGTCGTACTTTTGATCTACATAATAAGTGGGGTGGGGGGGGGGGGGAATGAGGCAATTAGCCGCAGCGAAACTGAAATTGAATTATAGTAGTCATAAGTTAATGAGTATATATTGACATGTATATTAATCGATGGATAGAGAACGCAAAGAATGCTGCATTTGGGCATCAAACATGACACTAGCATGGAGAATCCTGTGGCAGACTGATGGCATATGATTATACAAGAAATGGTTTATTAAAAATACCGGTATATTTCACCATAAGGATATGAAATAAAACGTTTAGGCCAGACCAGTGGTTCTCAACCGTTTTTGGCCCATGCACACCTTCACCATATGTTCAGAATGTCACCCCCGCCCCGGCCCCCCCCCACTTCCGTATTTCCTCCCTATAAATCCCCCTCCCCTACACACTATACATAAAAATGTGAGCTAAATTTAATAACACGTACTAGAACAAGTGTAGACATCTACATAAAACGTAATTTGCGGGTCTACTTAGCTATAAAACGGATTTCAGAACAGCGAGAAGTACAGAACCGTAAAGTATGGAGGGGAAAACAATATCAAGTAATATGTTCTTGTATTAACGCGATCTTGAAATAATCTTAATGACCCCCCCCCCCCCGGGAAACCCTAAAATTCCCTAAAATTGAGTGGGAATTCCCCACCTGTTGAGAACCACTGGGCTAGACTATTCATAAGTGTGTGTGTCAGTCGGACTTAAACGTTGACTTCTTGTTCAGAAAGGAATGGAAAACTACTGAATGTTAAATTACCTAGTAAATCAAATATGGATTGATCGCAACGTCCAACATTTTAATATATCTATAATTCGAAGCAGCGAAGTGGCTATTCGCTAGCTTGTCGGCCCGGTAGTCATGCGTTCGATTCCGCATTCGGGATGAATTTTAAAAATTGAGCCAGCCTAAAATGGTTACCAGGAAATGACTTGGAAGTAAAGGTGGTAGGTATGATACAGACTGTATTTTTAATGAGTGTGCAGTGTTTGAAAATATTGCCGGTCCACATTTGTATTTACCTATTATGTTGCATGAACTTTACAGAGGGTGAATACAAAACTTGGACCGGCAATATTTTAAAACACTGCACAGTCATTACAAATACACTCCATACTAACCGCATCGTCCACCGCGAAATTATTGGTGTAATCAAATATGAGTCTAGCACCATATACCTTAGGGTGTGTACAAGCTGGCACTGTGGCGAAGAGCCTACCAACGTAATTCGTAATCCCACATACCTGCGTTCGAAAGACAGCTGTGGGAGATTTGGCAGCAGACCTGCCTTGCATTGGTTTTCATAAAATGGTATGCGTTTCCTGTCGTTCAGACAGCAAAGGCAAACTAGTCGACGTAAACTTGCCAAGAAATCACAAACAGCCAAAATATGCCGGGATTGACTGCGACGTCATGTAAAGGATATGTAATTAACTTTTAACTACCTAATCAGGCATAGTTTACTGTATCTCGTCCTCTCCTTTGTT
The DNA here is from genome assembly GCA_014155875.1 of Cepaea nemoralis. Taxonomy (NCBI): domain Eukaryota; kingdom Metazoa; phylum Mollusca; class Gastropoda; order Stylommatophora; family Helicidae; genus Cepaea; species Cepaea nemoralis. The sequence goes on along the minus strand of JACEFZ010001679.1, from coordinate 27,693 downwards.
TAAGGGTCATCTGATCTGTTTAATCACAACAGATTACGTATATGTACTTACTGACCACTGAAATTTAATTTTGAATGGCTCTTAGAGAAACGGGTATTCCCTAGGACAGTAACAAATCTGGCTGTCTGTTAGTGGTTGATCTAGAGGTCATAGCTTATGCTTTATCTCAGCCAGAATCGGGTTGTCACATGTC
>JACEFZ010001679.1:2500-22500 GCA_014155875.1 Cepaea nemoralis | reverse complement strand
CTCTGTGTTCTTGTCTTGACCATTGAATCCACTACAACTTTCAAATGTTACATTATCTGTGTGTCCGCTAATCCCCACTTCTTACCTCTACTACTATGAATTCAAATATATACCCGTGATATATGGGGTATCCCCTATCAAAGGAGAAGTAAGGCGCCTCCTTCCCTCCGCTAGCCTACGGGACACCCTTGGGCAAGGTGGAGTACCCGTTTAGCCCCCCGATCAGGGTTACGTGAAGCCATGGGTGCAGGTGGTGGATGAAGATGGAGAGCAGCCGACAGATAGTTGTAGGTTATGGTCTCCACCTTCACGACGGTAGGCAGAGGATCTCCTTTTTTGAAGAGACAATGGCTACGGTCACTGACCAGTATGGTCACTGCTGGGAAGGAAAGCAATGGCAAACTACCTTCTTTACAGATGCCAAGAAAATCATGTTGTGTTCACTTATCGATAATCAGAGAAACGGCGTAAATGGGTGCTCCATAGGAGCAGCCTCGCCCGGTAGGGATAGTCATGCGCACCAGGTGACTCCAGACCGTCAACAGGCTACTAGGTGCAAAAGATTAATATCATTGAAAGTAGGAACTTGGAATGTTAGAACAATGAATGCAGATGGAAAGTTGGAGGACATCAAAAAAGAAATGGAGAGAGAGAAGATTAACATATTAGGAATATCGGAAACGAGATGGAGAGGAGCAGGGATAAGGACAGGAGAGGATTGTAAGATTATTTACTCGGGGGGAGAAGAACAGCAAAGAGGTGTAGCCATTATATTAGATAAGCAAACATCAAATTCTGTCAAAGGATATTGGGCTGTGTCAGACAGAGTTCTATTAGTAAAATTAAACGGAAGACCTTTTAAAATAAATGTAATTCAAGTATATGCCCCAACAAGTGAAAGCAGTGAAGAAAGTATAGAGGAATTTTATAATGACATGGAGTCTGCTTTGAAGAACTGTAAAAAATCAGAAATAAATATCATAATGGGTGATTTCAACGCAAAAATAGGAAAGCAAAGCGATGGATGCAGTGTAGGCAACCAGGGTTTGGGAGAGAGAAATGAAAGAGGTTACAGACTTGTAGAATGGGCAAAAGAACAAGAAATGGTTGTAGGAAACACCTGGTTTAAACAACATCCTAGAAGATTATGGACATGGAGGAGTCCAGACAGCAGGATTAAAAACCAGATAGATTACATCCTGATAAGCAAAAGGTTTCGAAATGCATTAACAGTTGTAAAAACAGTTCCAAATGCAGACTGTTACAGTGATCACAGATTAATTACTGGCACATTGAGGGTAAAGTTAAAGAAAGTCAAGTATACAGCAGGAAACCCTAAATATGACTTGTGCAAATTGAAAACTGACAAAGAAATACAAGATAATTTTAACATAGAAGTAAAGAACAAATTTGATTTATTGTCTGATCTAGAGATCCTATTTCAAGATGTAGATGATCAATGGGAAATGCTGAAGAATTCAATCAGTTGTGCAGCAGAAAAAACTATTCCAAAAGTAAAGAAAGTGGGCCGTAAGACATGGATGACTGAAGAAATTTTACAACTAATGGAAACAAGAAGACTGAACAAAAATAATCCTGCCAATATGAAGAAATTCACAGAAAAGTCAGAACCTTATGTAAGGAGGCTAAAGAAACATGGCTTGAGAAAAATTGCAGAGAAATTGAAAAACAACACAACAGTAAAAATGCGAAACTAATGCACAAAAGAATTCAGGAGATTACTAATCAAAGAACACGTACATCAGCAGGCTGCCTAAAGACAAAAGATGGAAGAGTCATAATAGAAAAAGATCAGATTTTACATGTATGGTCAGATTACGTGAAAAACCTTTATGACGATAACAGAGACGAACAATATATTGTTCAAAATAACAATGAAGGGCCAGCAATTTTGAAGACGGAGGTTCAGAATGCTCTTAATCATATGAAATCTGGCAAGACCCCCGGTCCAGACAGCGTCACAACAGAAATGATTAATGCTTTAGAAGAATATGGAATAGATAAAGTTACCAGTCTGCTTAATACAATATATGATACTGGAAATATACCTCATGAGTTATGTAATTCTGTATTTATTGCAATCCCAAAGAAATCAGGAGCCTTGGAATGTGATCAACATCGAACAATTAGTATAATGAGTCACATCACGAAGATTTTGCTAAGAATTATCATGCAAAGAGTTAGGAGGAAAATACAACCTGAAATAGGAGAAGAACAATGTGGGTTTGTAGTAGGCAAGGGTACAGTAAATGCTGTGTATATACTGAGAACCGTAATCGAACGTTCTATAGAAGTAAACAAAGATCTACACCTTTGCTTTATTGACTACACAAAGGCTTTTGATAAAGTGAGACATGTCAACATGATAAGGATGCTTGAAGATCTACAAATTGATGGGAAAGACCTTAGACTTGTAAAAAACATATATTGGAAACAACAAGCTGCCATAAGAGTTGATAATGAAGTAAGCCAATATCAGCCTATTAAGAGAGGTGTGAGACAGGGATGTGTAATGTCTCCAGATCTGTTTTCACTGTACAGTGAAAATATTTTCAGAAATATTGAAAATATGGAAGGAATCAACATTGGGGGACGATGCATCAATAACATTAGATATGCAGATGATACAGTCTTGATTGCAGACAATGAACAGGATCTGCAAAATTTAGTAGATGCGGTTGTTACACACAGTGAACAACAAGGGTTAGAATTAAATTGTAAAAAGACACAGATTATGGTCGTCACTAGGAAGAACGAAATACCACAGTGTAATATACAAGTAAATGGGAATATTCTTCAACAAGTGAATAGGTACAATTATCTCGGAACAGTAATAACATCTGATGGGAGATGCCTTGAAGAGATTAGAACAAGGATCGCCATGGCAAAAGTAGCCTTTAGCAAGATGAAAAACATACTGACCAATAAAAAGATGTCAATTGAAACGAGAAAAAGAGTGTTGAGATGCTACATAGAACCTGTACTTTTATATGGATGTGAAGCTTGGACAATGAGCAGCCAGGCTGAAAAACATCTGATGGCTGTAGAAATGTGGTTTCTGAGGAAAATGCAAAGAATACCATGGACAGCCAGAAAGACCAATGAACAAGTCCTTCAAGAAACAAATGAAGATCGTAAACTGATCAGAGACATTAGACGTAGACAGTCACAATTTTTTGGGCATGTTATGAGAAGAAATCGATTTGGAGAACTTGGTGACAACTGGTAAGATCGAGGGGAACAGACCAAGGGGAAGACCTAGAAACAAGTATCTGGATGGCTTGGCCTTGTGGCATGGTCGAGACAGAAACACGGAACTGATCCACGACTCTGTTGATCGAGTGAGATGGCAGAACATGACCGCCCACGCTTACCGGCATGGCACATGATGGATGATGGATGGATGGAAATTATCTCTTATTCTATTTCAATTAAATCAAAGCTTCCTCAACAACTGGTATGTCTGCTGATCAGTGGCGTTGCCAAGACGTGGTCGGTTCGCGGTTAAAACCTCTGGTGTTTTATGGGCTGTGGTTTTGGGGATAGTGACACAGGTTTCCACACTTACCCGATATGCACAGTCCAGACTTCGAAATCAGCAGAGGGCATATTTTGTTTTTTATTTATGTTTTATGTTTAATTTTTTTGTTTTTCGCTCGCTCGCTTTGAATTCAAGCGTAGTCCATACACACTACTTCTAGCAGCATTGTACTGAATTTTTTGCGCGTGACTTATCTTTCCCTATTAAAAGCGTCCCTCGCCACCAGACGAACCAACTCCGACTTCAGAGGTACTTTTAATTCACGTCCCAAAGTCCAGGACGAGAAGTCAACATTTAGTTCTAACTGGCTTGTGTAGGACTTAAACCCCCCTACCTCAGCTTCAACACAACGGATGTTTAAGAACGATCGCTCTTGGCCATTTGGCGATGCTGACCGTGTTGTTTTCAATAGTATGAGGCTTTGGTTGTTCAGGAAGCAGTGGCAAACTACTGAACTAAATTGCCTAGTATATCACAAACAGCCAATAAATGTTAGGGTTGGCTTCAAGTCCTGTAAAAGACATACGACTATCTGTAATGGTTTAATACAGCGCCGACTGCCTGTACCATAAACGTTGTCATACTAGGCGTATTTTTTGGCAAGTTTCAATTACCCCTATTGTATCCCTTTGTCCACAGTATACGACTAAATATATTACACATCCCGAATCCTAGATAGACTTATTTATACAAAACAACCTTAGCGTACTCCGCAGCTCAGCTATGGAACAACTTCCACAAGAAATCAAAAACATCACCAATCCCTATACACATAATCGCAAATTATTCAAATACTCTCTTGGTACAAATTACCTTCACCTTAATAATAATAATAATAATAATAATAATAATAATAATAATAATAATAATAATAATAATAATAATAAAACCCTAGTATAACAGCCAGTCCCCTTTTGGTAGACCAGTATGTTTCGCATAGCTAATAGCAACTGCCATATCATTCATTAACTTTAGTGAGTCATGTAGTATTGATTTTTGTATTTTTCCCATACCTTTATAATGTATAACTGTTATATTGTTGTTGTTCTCAGTTAGCCTCAAATAATGTGTGGATGAAATAATGTATGAAAGAGAGTGATAGAAGTGTGGAATGTTGTCGGGCCTGTGTGCCCAATTCTTAATCCTTTGAAAATAAAGTTTGTTCGTTCGTTCGTTCGTTCGTTCGTTCGTTCGTTCGTTCGTTCGTTCGTTCGTTCGTTCGTTCGTTCCCTCTCACCGTCCAGTTTCAAAATCTGTCTACAATACTGCCTCAATATCCACTTCTTTTATTGTGTCTTCTTCCACTGACAGGGAATACCGCTGTACTTATTAGTCCGATTAATTTGATAGACGATTCTCGTGGGTTTTCCTAACTACCCATTTGTGTTGTTTCTACATGAGGGCGTCTGGTTTGTATTCAAAGAGAGAATAAACAAGTAAAAACAAACTATGAAGCCACAATGAGATCAAAGATAATGGGTTGGTTCAACGAGGCAACGTAATGTAATTATATTTCGGGTTGCCAAATTGTGAGAAGGCTCCAGAGAGTGCAATGCTCCAAGTAATTGAATCAAATCGAATGGCGCCACAAGGTTTTGAAAAGATAGACTAGGAAATACTTGAAGTGAAGAAGATACGGCTATAGTTAGGATGAAAAATAAACAACTACAGAACACAGCTATGCTTTCTGGGGACATAATACAATGAAGAGGTGGGAAATACACAAGAGAATTTCTAACATTTATGGAAAAGTTAAACAACAAACAGCACACAAGACAAGAAGCTATTTTATGTGACAGTAGAGAGATATTCGGGAGTTGCAGTGACAACCCAAATGTGAAATAGAGATAGAAGGGAAAAATCTTCACCAAGTGGATAGTTTTAAATATCTAGGGACATTTATAATATCAGGTGGAAGATGCACAACAGAGATCAAAGGCAGAATAGGGCAAGCACTGGCTGCAATTTCAGAAAATGAAGAATATCTTATGCAATAAGTCACTATCATTGAATGTAAGAAAGAGATTGCTGAAGAGCTATATAGAACCTGTTTTGTTGTATGGGTGTGAATCTTGGAATATAAATGAACAAATTAGGAAGAGATTGGAAGCAACAGAGATGTGGTTCCTTAGATGAATGTTACGAATTCTTTGGACTGCGAAAATAACTAACAATGAATGCCTTAAAGAGGCTAACGAAACTAGAACATTATATACAACAATAAGAAAGAGACAAACACCTTGTTTGGGTCATGTGATGAGAAGAGAGGCGCTGGAGAACATCGTGACACCTGGAAAGATCGAGAGGAAAAGAGACAGAGGCAGACCACAAGAAACAATGCTGGATGGATTGCAACGGTGGCGTGGAGGAATATCATCAGCAGAGTTGATCCAGAAAACCAAAGACCGAGATCTGTGGAGAGTTATGAACGCCTACGCAAGTCGGCACGGCTCTTGATGAAGATGCATTGGCTGGAACTCTTGGCTACCGCCGGTTGTTATGTGTTCGAAACCCTATGTAGGTGCATTTTTAGAATTGACCTTGTCTACCCAGTGAGTCTCTTCCTTGTCGACCCAGTCAGTCTCTTCCTTGTCGACCCAGTCAGTCTCTTCCTTGTCGACCCAATGAATCTCTTCCTTGTCGACCCAGTCAATCTCTTCCTTGTCGACCCAATGAATCTCTTCCTTGTCGACCCAATGAATCTCTTCCTTGTCGACCCAATAAATCTCTTCTTTGTCGACCCAATGAATCTCTTCCTTGTCGACCCAGTCAATCTCTTCCTTGTCGACCCAGTCAATCTCTTCCTTGTCGACCCAGTGAATCTCTTCCTTGTCGACCCAGTCAATCTCTTCCTTGTCGACCCAATGAATCTCTTCCTTGTCGACCTAATGAATCTCTTCCTTATCGACCCAATGAATCTCTTCCTTGTCGATCCAGTCAATCTCTTCCTTGTCGACCCAGTCAGTCTCTTCCTTGTCGACCCAATGAATCTCTTCCTTGTCGACCCAATGAATCTCGTCCTTGTCGACCCAATGAATCTCTTCCTTGTCGACCCAATGAATCTCTTCCTTGTCGACCCAGTGAATCTCTTCCTTGTCGACCCAATGAATCTCTTTCTTGTCGACCCAATGAATCTCTTCCTTGTCGACCCAATGAATCTCTTCCTTGTCGACCCAGTCAATCTCTTCCTTGTCGACCCAGTCAGTTTACAATGGATACCGCAAAATGTTCTGGGGAGTAAAGGGCGCGGCATGATATTGACCACACCATCTATCGAGTACGTGCTGATAGTTATATAGGAATATTGAGTTATGAGAATTATGTATTATAAGAACAATCATCTTTGTTATCATGATTATCTGTTATAAAAACAATCATCTTTTGTTACGATAATTATCTGTTTTAAAAACAATCATCTTGTGTTATGAAAAATATTTGTCATAAGAATAATCATCTTTGTTATGACAAGTATCTGTTATAAGAACAATCGTCTTTTGTTATGAAAAAATATTTGTTATAAGAACAATCATCTTTTGTAATTAAAATTATTTGTTATAAGAACAATCATCTTTTGTTATGAAAATCCTTTGTTATAGGAACAGTCACCAGTTAAAATGAGAATTATATGTTGTTAAGTGCAACTATCCGGTCTCCATGGCAATGACGTTACGGACGCGGTTTTTAATTCCGCTTATTGCGTTCGAAACACAGCTGTGACCTATTTAGCTGCAGACTGTGTCGCGCTGGGTTTTAACGTGTTGGTATGGGAGCCGGTTGTTCAGAAAGCAATGGCAAACTACTGAACATAAACTTGAAAAACACAAATCAACAACAGCAGCGCTGGTGTTGACAGCCATGTCCTGTAAATGGGATATGTCACCCAAAAAAAAAGTACAACCGGCTGTTGCAATGAGAGGTATCTGTTGTAAGTACAACCAGCTGTTGCAATGACCGGCATCTGTTGTAAGTACAACCGGCTGTTGCAATGTTAATAATCTATTTTAAGAATAACCACGTGTTGCAGTGAGAGTGCTCTGTTAAAGAACCATCACAAGTTGCAGTGATAGTTATCTATAATATGTACACTAAATCATCTGTGGACAGGAGGAAGGCGCCATACATGCCAGGATACCCAAGCTACTAAGTGACAACACGTGATGCTCCTCAAACGACGATCATTAGATAAAGCAATTTATTGGAATCCACTCAATTTACCAGCAACATAATGCAATTCTGGATGAATAATTAACTAAGATATGCGAATAAATTGTCTCTCTTTAGAGTGTGTGCTTTTGTATTCAAGGCAGAGGAAAACATAAAGTGTGCATCAGTTCTGAGAGCGTCGGTGTGTTAATTAATCTGCGTATGACAGGAATGCACATTGTGCCGGCAGTAATGAGGCCATTTGGCGAGAAATTAATACACATGAAAGTTATCAGAAATTATGGCACACCAATGTGGTCAGTTTTGTTTTCTCTTGATCAGAATAATAATTGTTTATAAGGTGGGGAGAGGTGGGGGGGGGGGGGGGGGTTGTTAGATAATGGGCATACCCGATAGAAGTGAAGTATTTAGCAAGCTATAACTGGAGTTGAGTAATGTATATAGTCTGAGAGAATAAGTTGTAGTGTAAATCTTGTTTAGTGTAAATTGATATATGAAGCAAGCATTTATTTTCAGTTGTGATTGTGTACCTCCCCCGATGGTGTTTCCACCTTGTCGTGGTCGGGGAGCTTGAGTTTCTCAATGACCCTGAGAGCTATGCCGGCGGTAGCGTAGCTACCAGCAGGGCCTCCCAAGACGGACAGGTCAAAGGGTAGAGAACAGACAAAGAGAAACACCCTGGCCCTCCAGGTTGGGGGTTGAAGCGTGGGGTTAACATCCCCACCTTTGTAAAAACCTTTCTTTGTTACGAAACAAATACATGAGCCTCGATATCGGACTGATTTATCTGGACAACGACCTTGGAACGTTAAAGGACTTCTGAGATTTGGAACATGGAATGTACGGACACTATATCGAGCTGGAGCGGCCGAAGAACTAACCCGGGAGCTTGTTGAATATCAAATGGATATAACAGCAATTCAAGAAATAAGGTGGCCAGGAGAAGGTACTTTAGAGCAAAATGGAATTATTATAATATATGGAGGAAACACCCAAAATAAACATGAATTAGGAACAGGATTTGTCATCAAAAAAGAGTTATGGGGGAACGTTTTAAACTTTAAAGCTTTTAATGACAGGATTAGTAAATTACGAATAAAAGGTAAATGGAAAAATATAACGATGATTAATGTACATACACCTACTGAAGAGAAAGAAGATGATATTAAAGAAGACTTTTATAATGATCTGGAAGATGTCATAGAAGAAACCCCCAAACAGGACATCCTGATTGTGCTGGGAGACTTCAATGCAAAAATAGGTAGAGAGCAAACTAATAAAAAAGTGGCCGGTATGGAAAGCCTACATACAACTTCAAATGATAATGGATGGAGAGTCATCAACCTGGCAGAAGCCAAAGGACCGCAGATTAGCAGTACAAAGAAAGGATATACACAAACAAACTTGGAAATCATGTGACAAGAGAACCTATAATCAAATAGATCACATTTTAATTAACAACAGAAATGCATCAAACATACAGCAAGTCAGAAGTTATAGAGGAGCTGAGTGCCACAGTGACCACTACCTCGTTGGAGCAAAATTTAAAATAAAACTTAAGAGAACTTTCTACACTAAATTACAAATATTACACCCAACATATAACAGAGAAAAACTACAAGACATTACAGTCAAAGAGAAATTTACAGATGAAATAAAATGTAAACTTGCAACTCTGCAAAACCCTTCGGAGGAAAGCATTGACCAAACTTGGTTGAACATCAAGAATACAATTCAATCTACCGCAGAAGAATGTCTCGGTGTGTTAACCACGCATAGAAAGAACAGATGGTTCAATCAAAAATGTGAAGAAGCAGTCATTAGGAAGAAGAATGCCAGACATGTATGGTTAAATGACATCAATAACATCCAAAAGGAAGAGCATTATAGAAATGAATGTAAAGAGGCTACAAAAATAGTCAGACAGCAGAAGCGAGAATATATGAGTAATATAATCAAAGATATGGAAACTAATCACCAGAAAAATGAATCCAGAAAATTTTTTAAAGAACTGAAGTCAATGAAACGAGGGCACCAACAAAACACATATGGTTTAAATGACAAAAATGGGAATATGATAAATACCAATGAGGAAATGTAGCAACACATGGAAAGAATATTTTATTGAATTACTAAATTGTGAAGCTCCAAGCAACATTTTCCCACAGGAAGAGGTTCTAACATGCGAACCACAAATTGAAGAACCTACATTTGAAGAAATCCTATATGTAATCACACGACTTAAAAACAATAAGGCAACTGGGACTGATGGAATTGCTGCTGAATTTATAAAGGCAGGTGGCCATGCATTACATCTAAAGCTATACGAACTAATAATAAAAATCTGGAGGACAGAAGAATTACCCCATGACTGGAAAGAGTCATTATTGATACCTATCTTTAAGAAAGGAGACAAGTTCCAATGTGGAAATTATAGAGGAATATCACTACTGTCCACAAGCTATAAGATACTATCCGCAGTATTACTAAATAGACTAAAACCATATTCAGAAGACATATTAGGTGACTACCAGGCGGGTTTTAGACAAAACAGATCAACAATAGATCAGATATTTATCTTACGACAAATAGCCGAGAAACATTGGGAATATAAAAGAGATCTCCATAACATTTTTGTGGATTTTAAAAAGGCTTATGATAGTGTCCATAGGAATAGTCTATGGAATGCTATGCAGGAATTTGGAATACCAAGGAAGTTAATCAACATGACCAGACTATGCATGGAAGATACTTATAATATAGTAACATATAAAGGCAGGAAATCAGACCCCTTCCAAATAACATCTGGCTTGAAACAGGGTGATGCACTATCGCCGCTACTCTTCAATCTGGCTCTAGAGAAAGTTGTAAGGAAGATAAAGGAGGAATGTGATATTGGAGGAACATCCAAGCTGCTTGGTTATGCAGATGATATAGATATTATAGGGCAAAGTGAACAAAAGACATTGGAAATATTGACTCACTTAAAGGAAAAAGCCCAACAGATGGGGCTGGTTATCAACCAAGATAAGACAGAATATATGGTAATTTCAAGAGACGGAATGGCTAAAAACTCTGGCCACATACAAATAGATAATATGACCATTAAAAGAACGGAAACATACAAATACCTGGGTACAATCTTCAACTGCTCCAACATCATAAGGGAAGAAATACAAGCTAGAATCAACTCTGGAAATAAGATATACTATGCACTACAACATCTACTAAAATCAAAGGCGCTATCTCGTAACACCAAAATCACAATATATAAAACACTGATCAGACCAGTTGTGCTGTATGGCTCTGAAACCTGGAGTACAACGAAAGGAGACGAAGCCTTGTTACAAACCTTTGAGAACAAAATTTTAAGACGCATCTTTGGACCCATTAGGGATACACAAAGTGGAGAGTGGAAAAGAAGAAGTAACAAAGACATTTATGATCTGTTTAAGTCCCCGCTAATCACTGGTATCATGAAGGCTAATAGACTACAATGGCTGGGGCATATAGAAAGAATGGAAGATAATAGGGAAACAAAACTCGCTTACACTCAGGAAATAAATGACCGTAGACCCCGAGGTAGACCAAGAAGACGGTGGAGAGATAATACATGTACAGACCTACAAGCATTTGGAATCAACGACTGGCAAGAGAAGGTCCACCAGAGAGACGAATGGAGACGGATTGTATCTGCCTCAATGGCCGGAAAGCTGAAGAAGAAGAAGATTGTGTACCGTCTTTCCGTAGGAAGCTATCCTGTAAGAAATGATTTTAATGCGCAAGTGTCTATTTATAACTTCATTTTCTTCTCCTGTTTCCCGGTTTGTTTCCAGTGTGAGGACATTAAGGGTGCTCATTATACTTTTCCTTCTTCTCTTCTCCTGCTGGTGCTGCTGCTGTTTCTTATTCTTCTTCTATTCTCGTCTTCTTCTTTTTCTTCTTTTTCTTTTTTTTTCCCTATTCTTGTTGCTCTTCTTCTCCTCCCTCTTCCTCTTCTCCTTCTTCATTTTATTTTTCTATTGCTTCTGCTAATGCTGCTTTTGTTGCGGTTGTTACTTCTTCTTCTTCTTCTTCTTCTTCTTCTTCTTCTTCTTCTTCTTCTTCTTCTTCTTCTTCTTCTTCTTCTTCTTCTTCTTCTTCTACTTCTTCTTCTTCTTCTTCTTCTTCTTCTTCTTCTTCTTCTTCTTCTTCTTCTTCTTCTTCTTCTTCTTCTTCTTCTTCTTCTTCTTCTTCTTCTTCTTCTACTACTACTACTGCTACTGCTACTACTACTACTACTACTACTACTACTACTACTACTACTACTACTACTACTACTACTACTCCTTCTTCTTCTCCTCCTCCCCTTCCTCCTCCTGCATATATTACAGCGAATAACGCCTCTTCTGCATCCATTTTGACATTGGTCAAAAGTAGTACGAACGAACGAATTATATTTTAAAAGTGTCACAAATTGTTCATGCACGTCGCATACATTCGGCCCTTCCCACTACTTATCTTTCGCATACCAATTACTACTTGGATCTTTACAGGTTCACCAGAGTTTATCTCGAAAGGTTCCTTAAATGGGCCAGATTCTCTTTTAACCTAACTCTGAAATGTGGATCGTACAACCTGCAGTTCATTTCCCCACTATACTACTTATATAGTAGCGCCTGTGGCATAGGAGATAGTAAAAAGCAGTTTTATGAGTCCCAAACATACACAGTCGAGTGTTCACAATCAATGGCCGGAGATTTGGAGGAAAACTTTGCATTTACTTCAGTGGTATAAAACGCCAGCCGTTCAGTAAGCAATGGCAAACTACTGAACTTAACTTGCATAGTATATAACAACAGCCAATACATACTGGAATTAATTGCAACGTCCTGTAATGAACATGCAAATAAATTGTAACTATTCATATAGTTGAAGACATGGGTTCTGTATTGTCCTGCTGGAACTGGGAGGTATTTTATTTGTGTACGGTTGTGAAACAAGGACAAAGAGCAACAATCTGGGGGGAAACATCTAATGGCGGTGGAAATGTGGTTTTTAAGGAAAATGCGAAGAATACGATGGATATATGGAAAAACCGATGCGCGGGTCCTACAAGAAACAAATTAAAACCGTAAACAGATTACATATATTCGACGTGGGCAGTCAAGATTGTGGATGTGCGTTGTGAGAAGAATAAACTGGAGAACTTGGTGACAGCTGGAAAGATTGATGAGAAAAGAACAAGGGGAAGGCAAAGAAGTAAATATCTGGATGGCTTACCCACATGGCATGGTCGAGACAAGAACACGGAGCTGATCCACGACTCTGGTGATCGTGTGAGAGGGTAAAACATTACCAGCCATGCTTATCGGCTTTGCGCATAGTGATAACGATTTGTTACTGTGAAAGACTGACGATAACAGTGATCTGTAAGCAGGTCATGTTACATGTTAACAAATTAACGTCAAATGCCAGGATTATCTGCTAAATGCCAGCCTGAATCAATGAGCTTCGAATCATAGTTACCAATCATGATACAGAATTCACTCATAAAAACGAGCTTGTAAAAAGAAGTTAATCTACATTACAATCATTCCTGCATGCGCTGTTCAAACAGCTATATGCTCTGATAGTTTATTTTCTGCCGCTGCTATTGCTGCCTGACCATAAGTAAACAGCAGTTCTTTAGCTGTGTGACTTCCATTAGTGTTGGCCAGTATACACATGCAGGCTAGGATGAATATAGACAATAGTGGGGATGGGACACAATTGTCGTATTGCAGTTTTGATGTGAAATACGTCGAGAAATCCCGCATTTATTCTAATTGTAGAGACCAAATGGAACCCCAAAAAAGAGACCGACCATGTAAACGATGGACAGGGACAATTACGGAGCCCATGAGAATTTTGGTATATGAAGCTTATAAACGGGCACTGTCCCGATGTTTATGCTTCACCTTCACACAGCAAGGTACAAGAGGGACAAGATTAGATAATGGTGATGATCCTAACCGTGCAATTTCTAAAACAATACCTACTGAATAAGTTTATCAATTGTTTACTAGCACTCGTAATGGCTACATACCATCCCGCTGAGGACAGATAAACCTGTCAAGAAATGTGGAGGATATGTACATGAAGAGAACCAATTTACACACTTTTGAGAGGAAAGAGAGTTAACCGGACTGCCAGAAAAAAAGCAGAATTATACCATTCATGACTATGGTGTTCGTGACCATTATGGATAGATCATAGTTTTAAGACTTTGCACAGGTCATAATCGACTGAACAATAATACGTACAAGATTGTCTGAAAGAGTCACGGTAATGCTCATGCAGGCAGTATGGCCAAACTGCAGAGCATGCTCTGCAGGATTTCCTCCAGTAAATCCAGCTTAGTTGGGAATTAGGCGGCACTGCATTTCAAAACTGTATGCAACAAAAGAGGAGTTCAAAAACACTGGTGATTACACCACGAGAAACTAGTTTGTCGGTGTAAACATCAGAGAACGAACGCGAGAAGGGGAAGACCAGCACTGATTTTGTTTTCTTTTGGCTAAGGAACATATCATCTGCAAACGCTGGGTTGCCAAAGTGTGTAACTGAGAAACCAGGACATATTTCTTAAACATAAGAATCAAAGTCTTTACACGAATGTATACTCCTACTACGAAAATAATCATAAAAGTAATAATATTAAGTAAAGAAATCATATCTTATACTAAAACTTACCTCAGAAATCGGAGTGGGTTCGCCTGATGGCGAAGGACACTGGTAATAGGGAAAGCTAATCCACACGCAAAATACCAGTCCCGTGAACTATAGTCTGTCCGGAAATTAATGCCGTCATTCACGATCAATTATATTGAAAACTGTCTGTTGCATCGTTATGAAATTTTTCCTGCCGTCTTATATTTACCCTCACCCAAGGATTATGTCTTTGATAGGTCCAAAAGCAACTTAAATCATCGAAAGCGGCGACATTTCTTTGATGTTTTGGGGAAAATGTAGTGAATTCACGCTAACAAACTAGTCTTACAGTAAACCACGTTATTTCTGGTAAGGACACAAGTACAAGACGTAGCCAGATTCGTATGGGAGTGGGTGCAATAATAAAAGTGCTTAAAAGTCGGCAGGGTCGACTGCATTGCACCGGGTCTTTATCCCATATGGCTCAGTCTCTTTCCGCAGGGCAGAAAGCGTCGCACAAAGCACGAACTCCGTAGCTCCTGCGACGACCCTAGGGAGTCTCGGAAAAAATGCACTCGTGAAATGAAGGAATCGAACATACAACCTTCGGAGCCCGAGTCAGACGACTTGGCCACTTCACCACGGAGACTCCCGAGAGGGGTGCAATGTGTAATATTAGTAAAGACAGAGAATTTACAGAGGCATGGGTTAAATAATGTGTAAATTGACAGGAAAGTAGAAGGAATATATTTCTAACCTTATTTTTCATTTCTTTCTTGTTTCTTCAGCTGCTGGTTATTAATTGTACACAAGTATTCATGTTACTGCCGGTCTCTATGGCCGAGGAGTTACAACACTTTCTCTCCATAATCCCGTTTATCACGCAGAGTCTCGTAGCCGGGCGTGAGCTGGGAGCGGTTCGACCCCCGCTGGTGACTTGCGGGATAACTGAGCCGGCCGCTCAGAAAGCAATGGCAACCTACTGAGCGTAATCTTGCCAAGAAATCAACAGACAGCTGAAAGATGCTGCTGTTGACAGCGATGTCCTGTAAAGGATATGCGAATTAAAAAAAAAAAAAAATTCATGTTACTAGAATGAATTTTTTTTCTTCTTTTTTTAGCATATCCTATTTACAGGACTTAGCTGTCAACACCAGCATCTTTCAGCTGTATGGTGATCTCTTGGCAAGATTACGCTCAGTAGTTTGCCATTGCTTTCTGAGCGGCCGGCTCACATACCCCGTAAGTTACCGATGCGATTCGAACCACTGCTGATTTGAACCGTCATTTCTGTCAGTTAGTTATAAGTTATCAGTTGGGGTATCTTCGTTGCACTCCGGACATGTCCATAGGTGCTCAGATCCTCCCCCCAGCATATGCATCAGCGTCCGGTGGCTAATAGTGCTAGTTCTGTGTTGGTTGACGAGGCGCTTTGTTTTCCCGATGTACCTCTCGCGTCTGGCTGTGCCGATTCTTACTCCCAGGTCTTTTATCCTGGACAGCGATGTGGAATCCTTGACGTCAAAGTCCTCTGTTCTCGCCATATCTTTAAGGACGTTAATAACATCGGCACGATCCATGGGCTGGCCATCTACAGGGGGTGCAGAGCCAGCCAGTTTGTCAGCTCGTTCATTTCCCTCGACTCCCGCATGTCCCGGGACGAAGATGAAGGTGACTTTACGGACAACAGACTTCCGCAGCGATTCAGTCCACTGTCTACGTACAGATCCAGCTTCGACCTTCTGAATCATGCTCATTGAATCACTTAGTACACACACGTTGGTATAATGCTGTGACTCCAGCCATATGAAAGCCTGTGTAACTGCCATCACCTCCATCGTCATGCTGCTCGTGGTCATAGAGTGGGCACCACTGGATTCTTGAACGGTTCGGCCCGCTGAACGGGCTGTAAATGTCCACGCACTTCTCTGCTGCTTTACAACAGATCCATCTGTATAGATGAGCACTTCGGGGCTATCTGAGTGTTCATAGATGAGCGCGTTAACCTCTGCATTGACAGCGGCAGGGTTCTGCTCTCTGCACCGTCTGTCGAGTGTGATAATGCAGGAGAAAGTGCACTTAAAAGCTGGAGGCACCGGCACCCATTCCTTGCCGGGGTTGATACTGGTAAGACTGCAGACCTGTCTGACGACATCTTCCGCCCGACCCATCCATGATTTGCCCCTCTTTAGCCTGTCACCCTTTTCTCTGAATATAGCGTCATGCAGAGGGTGCTGCTCATCTGCACTTATTTTTAAGTATGCACGAGCTCTCCAGATCTTGATCCTGTGTTCCATTGTCGGGAAGTCAAGGAGGTATCTCATTGCTACACAGCTGGTGTCTCTCGTGCAGCCCAAAATGATGCGCATGGCTTCGTTTTGTACCTTTTCAAGTCCTCCAATCTGTGTAGGGCTGACAGTGAGGATGGCCAGGGCATACTCGATGCGTGAAAGCACAAGTCCTTGGAACAGAAGTATTAGCAGTCTTTGCTCGATATTGGCAGTCGCCATGACTCTCATTGCTGACAAACCTTTTCGAACCTTCGTTATAACATAATCGACATGATCTCTGAAGGACAGGCTACGATCAAGCTTCACGCCAAGATATGTCATTGACTGGGTTCTACTCAAACTGCTCCCATCCATTCTTACTGCCGGCAGGTCTGTTTTCACAATATGGTTGTTTAGTGAGAACCATGTAACCGTTGCCTTTGCAGGGTTGACAAGGGCAACGGCATCAGCACACCATGAGGAAATTCGATCTAGTTCGCCCTGCATATCATTGGCAACCGCCTGTCTATCTCGACCCTGTCGATACACGAGGATGTCGTCAACGAATGACAGAGTCCTACCCCTCCCGTCCAACTGTTGTTCAGTGATCGGCACCGTATACACGTTGAATAGTACTGGTGACAGTGGTGAACCCTGCGGCAATCCTGGACATATCGTTATAAGGCTCAGAAGACCAACTCCCGCATCTTAGCACCACCTTCCTTTTGGAGCAGAACTGCAGCTATCCATCGTACAAGGTGAGGGTGCACTTTCAGTCTGAGGAGGGTTTGCATCAAGTGCTCGAAAGATACTCTATTATATGCTTCCTCTAAGTCTATGGCGGCCGCACATGTCTCTTCTCTGACCTGAAATCCTTCGTAAACATCTTGAGCAAAGACCGCTGCATTCAGCCATGACTCTTTGTTGCGTCTGTATCCTCCAAGTGTGGGCGGGAAGCAGCCGAGCTGTTCCAAGTCCCAAGAAAGTCTGTGTGCGACAATTTTCTCCAGTAGCTTGCCAACAGTATTCTGCATCGTAATGATTCTGTAGCCGCTTATCTTGGAATGGTCTTTGTTCGGTTTTGGCAACGGCAGCAAGTAGCTGTGTAGCCATTCTTCTTTGACCTGACCCTCTGGATACTGGTGTTGAATTCTCTGGCCAGTTCTTCCATGTCATCATCTGATATCACCAGTAGGTCACCATATCGGATGCCGTCTGGGCCTGGGGCGGTGTTAGGTGATTTCTTGAGCATCGTACGCAATATCTCAGCTGTGATTGTCCATTCTTCGTCTGTCCCGACTCCTCGCACAACTGAGAGAGTGTCGTTGTGGTCCTCTGTCTGGCGGGCTCGTCTTTCTGGTCAGTCTGTTCTATGTAGCGTGCAAGAAGGGCCTTACCTTTATCCGCATCCGACTTTTTCCATGCGAGGTCTGTGCCTTGAAAGTCTGGAATACCCCTACGTTGTGCAGCACCGTTCATGCTCTTGTGGAGGCGCCAGAATGTCGTAAGAGATCGCTCGGAGCACCCCTTCCTGCAGAACTCGTCCCATTTCTCGGCCTTGGCCTGTTTGGCGCAGGATTTGAATAAAGTCGTCGTCCTATCGACCTCAGTCTTCAGGTTCGCCAACTCAAACTGTGGCATGTTAGCCTTTCTGGCCTTTTGCCAGTCTTTTACAGCCTGCCTCTTTCCCAGCCTTGCCTTCTCGACCTCTCCATTCCACCATGGTGGCTGCAACCATCTTTCTTGTCTCCTGCGGGAGGAAGTTAGTTTCCTTCTTCTGATCTTGCTTATGGCGTCTTGACCAGTGTTGTCGTACGGGAAGGCATTTGTCTTGTTTCTTTGACTCATGGCCCCGTCTTTCTTGATCAGGATGACACAAGGGTAGTGGTCACTATCGTGGTATCCCAGTGTGCCCCACCGGCACCTTGGTGCGATGGTGGGCGACACCAGAGCCAAGTCAATGATGCTGTCAGAGTCACCTGGTCTAGTGGCTATTCTAGTGACCTTCCCATCATTCAGACAGATTAGGGCAGCAGACGCCAGGGCGTCCTCCAGATTTTCTCCCTGTCTATTGATGATGCAATTCCCCCATTGACTGCCTCTGGCATTGACGTCAGAAAATTTGAATAGATTGATTGATTGATTGATTTAGAAACCGACATCACAGAATTCGGGTAATTCCCATAAGCGCTCAGTCCCCATCCTCAGCAGCCAGCGAAGAGTTCCAACACCAGTAATTTCAGAAGCAACCTGATTATATGTCCGTCTCGCCTTTCCTCTGAGCGTAGAGCCTCGGCCAGATCCCCTGGTCACTCCTCGCTGCCTCATTCTTGCCAGACAATGGTGATCCATTTGCTCCTCCGAGGTGTACACGTGCTCCCACACGGCCGCAACCACGTCTGTCTTGTCATGCATCAATGCCATAGGTATTTTGTCTTCTTGGGCAACTACATTGTGATATGATGCATTGTCCATAATTGGACAAGACGGTCTATCTAGGGATAGAAGCACTGTATTCTCGAGCCAATCGCTAAATACATTGCCATTCATCTCATTATGATAATCCCTATTGTCTGTATGCTTTGATATGAACACGAGTCCAGCATTCTGTAGTAAACCATTTTGAGTACTACCAGCATGGGCTATGACGAAACGCTGTCCTTTACTACTGGGCACATATCGCGTTATCTTTCCGTCCACTGAGTGCCATTCCTTTTCACGTGCGTGGTGCGCATTGATCCAGGTTTCATCCAAATACACTATGTTATAATTTTATTTGCGCATTTCCCTTATTTCACGTAGGTATCTGTTTCTCGTGGCTCCTAAATGCGGTTGCTCGCAGATAATATTTCTACCTCCCTTGTACTTTCTAAACGTGAAGCCTTATATGAAAGGGTCCACATTAATGACACACCTCTGAAGATACTGCGACACCACTGAACACTCCCCGTTTCACTTCTCAAGGCTCTTTTCGTAAGGCCAATCCCGTGAAAAACGTGAACATTTACTATTGAACGCTCATGTTTCCTCGCGAAGATGTAATACTTCTAATAATGTGCACTTCATCTCTGCCCCGTAAATTATATACCGCATATAAACAAACTTTGAAATCTGCTGTATAATCTCCAGGACAAAACTTTTTTTGTTGGGTGGACATCATGATAAGATTATATGCTAAATTTCATCATTTTCTCTCAGCTGGCTACTGAGATATTGAATTTTATATTGGGGCAGACAAAAATAAATGGACTATAGAAGTAGTAGTACTTGTATGGACTACGCTTGAGTTCAAATCGAGCGAACAAAAACCCAAAAAAAAAATAAAACTACAT